>JAPKLY010000967.1:0-78811 GCA_026898435.1 Prunella vulgaris
GATGTTAAATTAATTAAAGCATTTAGTGGCTTGATTAATTAACGGACAAGAGAATCTTAAACAAGGGAAAAAATGACCGGGAGCCATATGATTGTTATATGGGTTAAGATGGATAGTGCAACATTAATCCTATAGTGGATTGAGATTAATATTAATGAGTTGGATGACATTGGGCTCAATGTTAGAATTCAAGGCCCATTGGGAGGTCCAATCTTAATTCTCCTAAAGGCCCCTCAAGTAGCCCAATTAAATGTCCAACAATGAATAAGGTGATTAAAATAAAAGAAATATTTTGTACCCAAATAATTATATTGTTCAAAAACTATATATATTAAATTCATGAGAGAATTTTATGGAAAATATATGTGTATTTTGAATACAAGAATATCTAATAAAATCAAGATCTCATTGAATTAAATATGTAGTATAAATTTTTGAAAATATTATAATAGAAACATAAAAAATAGAATATTTGATATTCAAGAAAATCAAGATTAGAATATATGATATTCAAGATAATCAAGATTAGGAATATTTGATATTCATGATCTTGCATTCTCATTATAAATATGAGATGAAACAAGATATCAAGAACACAATTCTTGAGAGCAAAATTTTTGAAAATTTGGGGTATTGAGGGCAACAAAAATATTTTTTTCTCTTTGTGTTGAAATTATTCGTGTGGCCTCCCACCGGGTGTACGAGTAAGGATAAAGGAATACTTGAGAAGGCTTGTTGGGTTGATCAAGTTGATAACGTGGGATCAAATCAAGGGTCTCAAGAAAGGCTTTTTGAATTGCTCAGGTTCCTCCATCAGATTGTGTGATCTAAAGCAAAGGGTCTAAAGAAAGACCTTTTGGGTTGTGCAAGAAGGATTCAAAGCAAAGAGATTCAAGAAGGACCTTTTGGACTGCTACCAACATACTACTCTTTTCTAAAGCGTCTCAAAAGGACCCCTTTTGGTCTCAAACAAATTTTTCGAAGGAATAGGTATAATTCACTTAAACCCCTTAGTTCCGCATGTGTAGGGATTTATGTGTTTTTATATTGTCATATATTTTTGCATGCAAACCCTGTTTTTTGGTGTTCAACTATTTGATTTAATTATGTTTAAATCATGATATTAGTTGTTGACTTAAATTTGTGTTTAGTGTATAACCAGACTAGATCCGGGCATCCGCGAAATCCCCAACAGTTACCTGCCATACTAAGAGGTATCCTATCTTATCGAGTCAAAGAGTTGTTTGCTATTCATTCTTGCCCACAAGGGTTGCTTGCTAGAGTCATCATCGAGAAGGGCCATTCGCCTAACTCATTTCCGTGAAACGTAATTGCAAGCCAAAGACAGAACGCTCACCATCGTGCAAAGCTCACCCTTCATCAACATGCTCGCTCCATAGTAGCTTGGCCAAGAAGAGTTAGTCTGTGCAGAATACAACATGCTCGCCTCCTACCTAGACTTGCTCGCCCCCTTGTATGATGTTGCTCGCTCATACAACCAGGCTGGATGGACCTTCCTTCACCCTGAAGAATCATCTTGGGATAATCCACAAGGACACGTAGCAGGCTGAGATGCGAGGTGGCATAAGCAACGGCCACCTCGTGCTTAGATTATTCCTATATATATGTATTCCTTTGTATAGAGAGTGGGATTTTTCCACTTTCGGAAAAGAAAAGGTAAAACCTTCTCATGTTCACACATTTCTAATAAATAAAAGATAACAATTTCTTGCTTATTTATATATCTTCATACTTACGTTTTGTTAATAGATTAATAAATTCGTAGCCACATAATCGACGTGTTAAACCATATCTATCAACAAAAGTATTATGTGTTTAATACACGCGAAAAATAGAATTCATGTGTATTAATTTTGACTTGATTCGAATTGTGATTCGACCCGAATTATTCATGTATTGACAATTTTAGTTGGATCAAATTATTACACACGGATCCTATTTCTGTGTGTATTACACACATAATACTCACTTCTGTATTAAATGAACTAATTATATGTTTCTGTTGTGGCACAATATTTCTAAACTTATTGGGCCCAACCCAAATCCAAGAAAGCTCTGTCATGCCCTAATCCAAAGAGCCCAAGACAAGACAAGTTAGTACATTCAAGGGCGCCCTGACTATCAGAGGAACCTGAGTCAAGCCCATCAGACATCCCCGAGAAAGACTCGGGATCAGAGAATGAAGACCGTCAGACAGCCATGAAAAGGAAAGCACTGATCCTAAGGTAAACTCAGGATTAGGGGCAAGATAGTCAGGACACCGAAAGTCAGACAAAACCATCAGAAGGTGCAAGAGGCCTGACCTGAGCGAATAAATCATTCATTTATCAAAATGGACAAAACATTTGTCCATATATTTAAAGGAAGAAGTTAAATATGGGAAGTTTCCTTTTCACCCATACATGAAGGAATACACGACATACAAACACACGTACGATTAGGGCTTAGTTTTAGCCATTATAAATAGGTCCTTTTGATAGAGAGCAAAGGGCCACCATTATTACTCCCTTGTATTTATAGCATAAATTTTCTCGCAATATATATTAAACGAATCATATTAAAGTTCTAGCCTAAAACACGTGGCTAGACAAATCGACGAGTTATTTTCTTTTCTCTATTATTATTATCATTCCTAATAAGCCCACTAAAATGTTTAGGAACAAACAATACGTACATAAGAAAAAATAGCACATCTAATCAGAAAAATGGCATCACGATTCACACAAATTTTAAAATTGCAAATTCTTTTTATATACAATTTGCACCTTGCCATCATTTTCATTATATGTTTTACACTTACTGAATAATTTTACTCATTTAAATAAGAGATTTACTCAAATTTTAGTTTTATTGTACACACTATTGTAGCACAGTTAATCATGAGTTTAAAACCCAATACGACCGATATTATGCTCAATCCCTCAAGGCACAAAGGCCTAGGAAAAGACCCGAGAATGACTAAGGTACGGACATTGAGTGTATGACACCACATGCTAGGAACACCACATCGACGTCGCCTAGCTGGGACAAAGTCAAGACGAGATCAAGTGCAGAATCTAGAAGACATCACCCAAAGTCATCACCCAACATAACCCAAACGTGGTCCAACGTCGACATCAACCAAAATCTACGAAGTCCTATCGGGATCGAGAATAAAGGTCTCGGCCTCGAAGACGGGAATCACCAAATTTGATCAAAAGATATGATAAAGCAAAGTATGACATGTAATAAATGTCTGCCCCCACTTAAGTGGCGGGATAATATCCATATGAGGAAGGAGTTGATAAACTAGACTAGACATTTGTTAGCTAAACTAAGTTGTCAACCCCCTATTTTTGTAATTCAACCTGTAAACTTAGATTTGGTCGATTGAGTAGTACTTGTTCAATCTCAACATTAAATGCTAGAATTCAATGAGATATCAAGGCAGTCACAAAGAGCTCGCCGTATTTATAAATAAGATCATTTATGAGTTATAAAAAGAATGCAACAAGAACACTCATTCAAATCCAAGCTCTGCATTCTGCAAGACAGAGCTTGGCAAATCCCTTTGCATTTATTTCTCAATCATTCATCTCTATTATTAGTCTCTATTATTAGTTGTTAGAATTATTTAACGGCCATAACACATTAAATCTCATTTATTGTTGGATCCACTAACAACACACACAATTTAAGTGATACTCTTTATTTTACTTAATAGATTTGTTCACTTCACTAAATAATATTATTTGAAAATCAATTGTACAGCGAAATTTCAATCGATCGAGTGTTACTCTTAAAAAAAAATTAAACTAAGCACCTCTGTACAATATGTATGAGGAAATATCTAATTTAAAATTTTGAGTCTTAGATTTGATTTAGTTTCCTTAAGTTTAGATATTAACTTGATTAGTTTGATTCACTCCCTGATTTTCTATAATTAGCATATCAGCCTAGAATTTAGTATTTATAGTGTCAGTAGGGGTGTCATTTTTAATCGTGGAGTTTCTAGAAGTTTAAGGTTTCATCGTGCACCGAAGATTTACTCGTGAAATTATCTAGTGAATAGGATGAGTCTAAAATTCCTGCACCCAAACATCATCTCTAAATTAAAACCAAAATTTTCAATTATAGAGCTTTCATGGTCAAATCATCAAATGTAGCAATCAAAACAATTTAATCTAAAGTGAAAGGTAGCAAAAAATAAACAAGAATTAGGAAGTATTCATGAAAGATGTCTATCAAGATGCATCTTATAAACCAAAATTCAAAAAATCAGTTTTATAAATTACAAAATCATGTCCCAAATGAGGAACACTAATTTTAAAGAGCTGAATCTATCTGCTGCTTAAGCACACATCCCTGCTTTAATTCAAAATGCCCTGTGTATCTTCAAGAATTACAAGTAGACAAAATGGCAGCCATCATAACCTGTAGATAAAAGATGAAGAATGAATCATCATCATCAATTTCATTTAGAAATGGTGATTGTAATATGATTACTTACTTGGATCAACTGTGACAAGTATGGCTGTTCCTCCAAAATCACAGTTACCTCCAGCTTTCTTAGTTCTTTGCCAATAGCTATTGAAGGCATAGGAGGCGTGTGCAAATAGAGTGTCAGGCTGAAAGCATGATCCACTGGGTTGTATCTGATCACATTCGGCTCCAGAAAAACAAGCATAGTTCATAGCTTCTTGGATGATGGGATCAGGCACGGCGGCCTTGGCCACGCACCACATGGCGGTCAGAGGTGTCCGGTGAGGAGGAGGCGGCACTGCTGGTGGTGGGTACACAATTGGTGGCAAGAATCTTGAAGGAGGGGATATGGTCTGCGGCGGTCCAGGTGCGTAGCTGGGTGGGCTTGGTCCGTAGTAGCTTGGTGGGCTCGGCTCATAGTAAGGTGGGCTTATCACGGGTTCAGTAGGCGAGGGGATGTATGTTGGGGGATTTAGGACGACGTCAGGTGGATTTGGGCTGAATACAGGCACAGTAGGCGAGGGGACATACGTTGGGGGATTTGGGATGAGGTCGGGTGGAGATGGGACTATAGTTGGTGGATTTCCGGGCGGAGAAGGAGTTGCGGCTGCTGCTGGGGTTGGTGGGATTGGGGTTACACCGGGGGTGGTGGAGCTAGGGGGTGGCATGGGCGTGTAGCCATCGCTCGGGGCTGGGATAGCGGAAGGGGGCTGTGGGGTGGATGGTGGATAGACACAATATGGAGGGGCGTCTTCAGCCAGAGGGAAAGGGGGGAGGGCTTCATAGGGTGGTAAGGAGAATGGTGGATCAGTGTTTGGTGAATCAAATGGCATAAATGTGTCTAATTTCCTGAATGGATTAATTTTTTTGGTGTCTGAATTTGTGAAATGCTTTGCAGCTCTGAATTGGTGCATTGCTCTTGTAGCATCTGATCAAGAATTGAATCGCTCAATGTTAAAAAGAAAGATGTTGATGTACCTCTGTGCAGTTTCCTCGGTATTATAATATAAAGATTTCGTCCTCCAAGTAAAATTCTAAATTATTGGTAACTTGGTTAGATTACTTTTATGAATGAAGCTCAAGAATTGAGACAGTACTATATCAAATCCCAATTGAGTGGCCAACACATTTGATTTAACAAAAAAACAAATGGAGCTTAATAACAAATCAACATACCAACACTACTACAACTGGTCCAAAGAGAAGAGAGGCAACTTACCAGATTGTGCAATACAAAAGGCTGCAAAACAGAGACATAGTATGCATAGGCGAATAGGTCCAATGTTGTCCATTGAAGAATACAATTGTACAACAGTAGAGATAGGGGTATATATAGAATGTAAGATATATTCTTTAGTAGGAACCCAATTTGCTTAGAAATGTGTATCAGAAGAAAAGTAAAAGGAGTGGAAAAAGTAGTGTAGTAAGTGCACATATATTTTAAGAGGGAGGAAGTGTAGGCATCTTCTTTCATCTGATCGGAAGAATGCACACACACATTCAGAGACAGAGAGAGAGAGAGAGAGAGAGAGAGAGAGAGAGAGAGAGAGAGATTGGGGGGCATATATGCTTGCCTTCGTATCGGAAAACCCCCCCAAAGTTTCTTTTGCTTCCTTTCCACTCAAACCCATTCAGCTTCCTTTCCACTCAAACCCTCAAATATAATGTCCTCAAATATAGTGTGTACGAAAGAATACCTAGTAAATATAATTATTTGTCGTTCCCAATTTATCTAAACTCTTTTTTTTTTTTTTTTTTCATTTTCACATATCACAATCATATGTATTAAAATATGCAAGCCGCCTATTCAAGGACACAAGTCTTTTATGCAAAAATTTCTTAGTATAAAACTAATATTATTAAATTTGTAAACCAAAATCAATATAAAATATTATGATATCAATAAATACTACTCCCGCTGTCCCACAGGAATTTGCACACTTTTCTTATTTGGACGTCCCACACAAATTTACACACTACTAAAAAAAGGATAGATTGATTTACGTGCACACTTTCCTTATTTGGACGTCACACACAAATTTGCACACTACTAAAAAAGGATACATTGATTTACGTGCACACTCACAAACCTTTACACATATTTACTCATATGCCACTACTTTATATATAAAACACATTTTCCTTAAAAAATGTGCCGTCCCGTAGGGTGCAAATTCCTACGGGACGGAGGGAGTATAAACAAATTTCACACGACACTTATTCATTCAAGAAAACAGTGCAAAACAATTGAAAACGTGGGCAAAAATAAGGGATTAAAGTTTTTTTAGTCCTACACCTTGATATTGGTCCTGTAAGTTTGCAAAAGGACCAAAATCACAATATTTTAAAACATACAGGACCATTATCAAAATGTGTAACTAAAAGGACCGAATTTAAAATGAAGATAAGTTATGAGACTTATAAGTCTTTAATCCCAAAAATAATGAAGGGTGGGATAAATTATTCAAATATTAAGGAGTAGTTGTTTGCCTGTCTTCCAAAGGGGAAATAAAGAGGATCATGATCATAAAATACATCTTTCAAGATGCGAAGTCTGATGAAGATTTTAGAAGGATTTCTTTTCATAAGAGAGCAACCCGTGAACTCCGACTTCAACTTGCGCTGCCCCAGTTCTAACCTGGACGAGAGAATTAAATAAAGTGTGAGTCGACGCTAGGATGCATCATTAAAAACTTAAAAGCAACAGGTGTTCTCTTTTCCAGGTTTCTTCCTCACTTGTGCAAAATTGTTAACCACAAGGACAACATATTACTAATAAAAATTATGTACCTGGAAGCCTTAAGTAACCTCGAGCCTAAGCACGCCAGATCTCAACAGGTCGTGTGCAGACTGAAGAGAGGAAGCACCAAGATCTTGGAATCCTTGCTTTACTGCTTGCATTGTGCAAGGTATGAACTTCAAACCAGAACCTTTATCAGCCACTGCACCAACCACCCCCTGAGCTATTTTCAATTTAGCTTTATTGCCCAAATACCGAGCATCACTCCCTTTTGTCACTACTTCAAGGGATCCCATGCCTCTATATTTTTTACTCGACGACCACCCTGTAGGAAAAAACCAACAAGCAATAAGCAATAAAATTAAATGATACACAAATATAGAATAATCCAGAGAACCAAGGAAGAAATTATTGAAAAGAATCTTATCGCGTATGGTAAGGAACTTAATCAACAGGGACAGAAATGGAATCACATAAAAATGAGACAAGGTAGCTAATGGAATGGTGAAAACCATCACAGCTGTTTCCCAGTCACAGGGCATGAATCTAACACAGATGATACATATTGAATACTTGTAGTGGTCTTCTTTGTTGCTAAGCCTAGTAGGTCAGAAACATATTTTATGCTAGTCCAATTCTGATATCCATTGACATGCACAATAAACTGTGTGAGCGTGTATATGAATTTTACATGGAATCACCGTTTCTAATGAACTGAAGGACTCAATTATGCATAAAAGCACATGGTAGGCAATTTTGTGGCTATGACAGAGAGCAAATTTCAAGAAGCAGCATATGCCATTACATGAAGTCCAAAGAAATTCAGATTTATAGCATAGAGAAGCCAAAAATTCAGATAATAGGTCAAACATTAAGTTTACTATAAGATGCAGCTCCACCTGATAGTCATATGTACCAGGAGCTTCGCTGCTCCCGGCTAAAAAGCCTCCCACCATCACAGCTGATGCCCCCAGGGTCAAAGCTTTCACAATGTGCAATGACAGGCACACCGCTCTCTGCAGCAATTGATGCAATCTTGTACACAGCTACTGCCTGAAAAAGCACTTAAACTCCTATTCAGTTATACAAATTTGAAAGGATAAATCTCCAACAGAATCAGATGTAAACAAGTAAAGAAAATCACAATATGTTATAACCACCTTTCATGTATCAATATGTAGTGGACATAATCATTTATAAGACATCCCAACATCATGTACGAGTAAATTTAAAACACCACCATATTGACCATCAATTTTAACTTGTATGTTGCAAGTGTCAAAAGGTTGGATTAGCAATATCTATCAGAAACACAAAGGAAACGGATGAGCTACCTGTCCACGTCCAACTGCACATACTTGATGGGTGGAACAAATGGAACTGACCCCATTCCAACTCTCAGCCCATCTACCCCTGGCTGGATCAGGTTTTGTGCCTGGTACGCTGTCACTACATTCCCACCAATCAAATCCAGATCCGGGTACGTCTTCTTCACATACTTAATCATCTCAATTTGATAAATTGAAAGAACTATCAAGAATCACAACATTTACCCCTGCCTTCACTAAGTGCTCCAATCTCACCTTATCCGACTCACGTGTCCCTATGGCAGCTGTCAGGCCCCAAAGATGGCAAACCCAACTTCGGGCACCCCTGAATTGTCTCAATATCGTCCCTCGTAACCAAGTTCACAATTTCTTCTCCCTCGAAGCTATAACTAGCAGGAAGTGAAACTATATGGTGACTTTGTCATGTACTACGAAACCCTAATTTCTCCCAAATCTGATTTCTTCACTGTGCCCAAAAGCTTGAACTTTTCATCCCCCGATTCTGTCACAAAAATACAGGGAGCGGAGAATTCATCGGCGGATAAAGTCGAATCCGATGGAGATTTAACTACAAATTTCATGTGTAAAGGTATCTTATGCGACTTAGCTTTGCGAATAAAGGCCGCTTTGTCAACGCGGGGGTGTTGTAGCGCAGAATACCAATACCACCCAAAGAAGCCATGGCGGCGGCCATGGAGGATTCCGTGACGGTGTCCATGGGCAAGGAGACGCAAGGAGTAGATAGGGACACGTGTCGGCTGAGCTTGGTGGCGAGCGAAACAGCCTCGGTCGGAAAGTCGTTGTAGTGAGGAAGAAAGATGACATCATCGTACGTATACTCGTATAGGAGTAGCCCTGGTTGAATAACCTGTTGGCCGGGAATCCGTCATCAATCATCAGAGCTCCGTCCATCGCTGCCGTTGCCTCCCATAAATATTGAAAGGGCCTCCCAACTATATACCCTTCATTTTTATTAGATATCCAATTAATTAATTCACCTATATTATTTTTAGTAATTATTTGATACACCCTCTCAAATATATTAATATTATATTTATCATGTAAAGTATTTGATTTAGTCATTTATAAAAATTCTTCATCTTTTTACGAGTTTCTCTTTTTCTAAGGACAGACGATGAGACATCCGTCGTCGCCGAACACAACAAGCAACCGCAAAATTTTAAAAAAAAAACTACATAATATTTCAATAACAGTTGATCGGAAATTAGTTTACATTTCAACAAAAAAAATTCAAAAATAATAAAAATTTCGACAACTTATTTTTAAAAACTAATTATTGTTCGACAAGTTTTTTTCGAATTCTGAATAATTTTTCGATAAACCAGTTTCGAAAATCAATATCGCGATTTTTCTCTCAAAAATAGCAAAAAAATTATTTTTGCCGAAATAAAAATAATAACATGTTTCATGTTAAAATAATTTATTATTGAGAACTTGTATAAATTTAATTTCTAAATAATAAATTCAATTGGGCCTCAAAAGCCTAATAAATTGAATTGGGTCTCAAAAGCCTAAATAAATTCAATTGGCTTTAAAAGTCTAATAAATTCAATTGGGTCTTAAAAGCCTAATAAATTCAATTAGGCCTAAAAACCTAATAAATTAAATTGGGTCTTAAAAGTCTAATAAATTCAATTTGGCCTCTAAAGTCCAATTAATTATTCTGGATTTTTAAAGTCATCAAGTTCAATCTTTGAAAAAGGCCAAGAAATCAAATCTTAACAAATATCCTTGAAGATTATCAAATCTGACATCTTTTGGGAATATTTCTCAAATCATATCTTCTGGCCCATCAAATCTGCCCTGCAAATCTATAATTTCACACCTATAAATAGGGTCTCATTCTAGTCATTTTATTCACAACAAGGAGTCAAGAAGATCAGAGCTTAGAGAGAAGCATCAAGATCCAAGACTTCGGGCATTCTTGAAGATTCAAAAGTGTTCTTCACGACCTTCAAGAGCATTTTTCGAGTTCTTTATCAACAAGGCGTTTTGATCCGGGATCAGAGTGCAAAGCCTCCAGTCGACGTTCTTCATCAACATCGGCGTTCGATTCAAGAAATACGGCGCAAAGCCCCTTCAATTGACGTTCAACAACAAGTCCTCAACGGCAATCAACACTGCTCATCTACAACGACACCTCCATAGGGAATCCAAAGGTGAATACTCAACAAAGTCCTTCCGACAATGCAATATTAATTTGAAATAAGGCTTAACGTCCTCAAATTAATATCAACTTCAACATCAAATCGGACTCAACTCCGAAGATCAACAAAGTCCTTCCATAAGGCATCCTTAATTTGAAACAAAGCTCAACGCCCTCGAATTAACGTCCAACTCCAAAGTCAACTCCGGACCAGCTCCGACAAACCAACAGATTCCTTTCATAAGGCAACGTTAATTCGAAACAAGACTCAACGCCCTCGAATTAACTTCCAACTCCAAAGTCAACCTCGGACCCAACTCCGAGAAATTCGCAAATCAAGTCAAGACCAAGTCAAGGCTCGAAGAGAAGAATCAGAGGATTTCATAGAGATTGGACTTATACAATAGCTTGATTTCTTATATTCAAACACATAATTCTTTGTATATTCCTTTTTCGCAATATTAATAAAAAGAAATTAATCTTTGTGAAAAAATCGTAGGTTTCAAATTTTGCATCCCCAGTGGGACTACTCTACCTCTCATCTCTTCTCTTCAAAGAACTCAAGTTTTCAACATAACTCCGTTCAAGATCAAGCTTGTGAGGATTGTTGACAAATCATCAATCATGGACCATTTAGACATGAGTGCTATCACTAAGAGTATGTCAAAGGACTCGCAATCATTCACCTCTTCCATCAAGGCTGTTGAGGAAGATGTTCCACATGCCGCCGCAAGTGACGAGAATACCTCGGCAAACTAAACTCCCCGTTCCGGATCAAGTTCATCATCAGCTCCTAGTGTTGCCGAGGTGATGACAAAAAATGCTACAACCGTTGAAGAGCAACTAGCAAGTTTGGTTCAAGTCATGCAGGAACTCAATACACATATCCAAGAGCAACACGCTTAGATCGCTCAGCTCATTGGCAACACCAACAAGCCCGAGTCAAGTCGCACTAGGGGGAAAGAAGTCCTAAAGCAAGACGAAGATGAAGGGTTCATTGAACGAACATTGATGGAACACGGTTCGATCTCAAAAGAGCTTCATGCCACTCCGGGAGGTTTAGTCTCAGTTGATCAGATAAGAGAAGTTATACTCGAGACAATGAAAGACAAGATCAGATAGGACTCCAAATATTCCTTCACCGTCAACAAACCCTACACAAAGAGAATTGACAACTTGAAGATGCCGGTAGACTACCAATCTCTTCAGTTTCAATAATTCGATGGCAAGGGGAATCCAAGACAACACATTGCTCACTTCATGGAGACTTGCAATAATGCGGGCACATATGGAGAGTACTTGGTGAAGCAGTTTGTGCGCTCATTGAAGGGAAATGCATTTGGGTGGTATGTTGACCTAGGCGACAACTCTATCGATGGTTGGGAGCAAATGGAGCAAGAATTTCTCAGTCGATTCTACAGCACCCGGAGGACAGTTAGTATGGTTGAATCGACAAACACTCGCCAATTGAAAGAAGAATCGGTGATTGATTACATCCACCGGTGAAGAAACTTGAGTTTGAATTGTAAGGATAGACTATCCGAAACTTCGGCAATCGAGATGTGCATCCAAGGGATACAATGGAGTCTTTGATACATCCTCCAAGCTATTCAACCAAGGAGTTTTGGAGAGTTGGCTACTAAGGCTCACGGAATGGAGATTAGCATGCAAACTAGCTGGGTCGATGGTCCACCAATTCAAGAGTCTAGTAGATTCAAAGACAAGCAAGGAGTTAACAAAGGAGGCAAGACCTTTGCTAAAGTTTCAAGCAAGGAATCAATGCCGGTAACCGCAACTGCAATTAAGTTTCGAAGGGTTGAAAGTGATGCAAATGACAAAGGGAAAAATATTGTGCAAGATAACATGCCAAGAAGACCAACTTTGAAAGAGAGGCAACAAAGGCAATATCCATTCCTAGACTCAGATGTTTCCGGCATTTTCGACAACTTGATCAAGGCACAACTTGTTGAGCTACCGGATGCAAAGAGGCCAGACAAAGTTGGGCGCACGGAATATCCCAAGTATTGCAAGTATCATCGGATGGTGGGACACTCAATTCAAGATTGTTTCGTATTCAATGACATAGTCATGCGACTAGTCGAACAAGAAAAGATTGTCTTAGAAGAAAGCAAGACTAATGCCAATGTCCTCTCGGTGGAGAATAACGAAGCTTCATACCAAATGATTGATGAGAAAAGCGACAAGTCATGCCAGTCGAATGATAAAGACGATGATCATTCAGCATATGTGATCTTCACAGATGATGATCTATTACTTGGTTCGCAATCTCACAATCGGCCATTGTTCGTGACGGGATATACTTTGCAACAAAAGATGAATAGAATTCTAATCGATGGAGGTTCGGGAGTAAACATATTACCTCTAAAGACAATGACAAAGTTGGGGGTCTCAACATATAAACTTGGAAGTAGCCGTTTGATGATTCAAGGATTCAACCTAGAGGGATAAAGAGCTCTCGGCACGATCACACTATACTTGCTAATTGATTAGATAGCTTCAACTGTATTCTTTCATGTCATAGATGCAAGGACATCATACAACATGCTCTTGGGATGTCCATGGTTGCACAGATATGGCATAGTACCTTCCACATTACACCAATGCTTCAAGTACCGCAACGACAATATGATATAGATGGTGTTTGGGAATGATAAACCATTTACCGAAGCAGAATCTTACTTTGTGGATGCTAAGTATTTTTGTAAAAGTACGAAGCCTACGAAAGTTGAAGACGGTCCTTTAGAGGAAGCAATAGAAGGCAAACAAAATGGAAAAGGTGAGGCTTCTTCCGGCACCGACAAGGGCAAACAACCTTACGAAGATGTTGAAGCATTAGAAGAGTTGATTCTTCCTTTGACCAAGCTCGATAGCGTAAAGAAACCTTCTTCACAACCACTTAAAGGATTCACTCCTTCCGTCCGAGGAGCTAGGACCAAACATGGAGATGTATCTGAAGTTTTTATCATGGGGGCATATAGTCCTCAAGCCTTCAATCTTCTTGTCAAAGTCGTATATGATCTGAAAGGGAGCAAAACATCAAAAGAGTCGCATCATGAAGCACCTAAGAAGTTGGAATCCACTCCAAGAGTTCCAATGAAAGGTGGTCTCACCATCAAAAGTACAAGAGTTGACTTAGGGTACACTACCCAAAGCTCCATACGCATCGCCATCAAGAGAGCAAGTGTGAATCAAGTTACAGATGAAGAAGTTCCATAAATGGGAGAGGCATTTGATTAGGATGAGAGAAGGATGACACGAACCTCTGCTGTTGAAAGATTGGGAAGTAAGCGCCAAAGATCGACAACGGTCTTCGAAAGGTTAGGATTGCATGGGAGACGTAGTCATCAAAAGACGACAACTATTTTCGAAAGGTTGGGGCCACTTAAGGTGAAACATCACAAAGAATCAAAAGTTGTAGAAACTTCATACTCCCAAAAGCTCCGAAGTCGAGTTCCATCCCGTATGAAACGACAAACTTACCTAAGTGCATCTTGTGGGGAGACTTTGACGGCAAAGGTACATACGACAATCTACACCAAGACCAATGAAGATGGAGAAGACGTGGTCTCATCTAACTTCATTAATACTCGTATTGTCCAACAGTCAGATCTCCGAGATATAGAAAGCTCTCTACGAAGACTACGAAGAAGAATAGCTCTTATGATCAGGAATGGGAACATCATCGAAACAAATAACATGCAAGTGATCCTAGTTAGAGGAAGAGATGGTCAAGTAAGAGTATGTGTGGACTTTTCAAGAGGATCAAGCGAAGAAGTTGCTACTGTAAATCACATCGCTATTTGCGAAGATAATCAAATGGAAGAGGAAGATGCCGAGGATGCTCCTCCGAAACTTGAAGAAGGTGATAAAGCAACAGTCGATGAGCTAAAAGAAATCAACTTGGGTGACGCCAACGATCCGCGGCCAACCTACTTGAGTGTTTTATTAACAAGTGATGAAGAAGAAGCTTACGTCGAGCTGCTACAAAAGTTCAAAGACGTCTTTGCATGGTCATACAAAGAAATGTCGGGCTTAGATCCAAAGGTCACAGTGCATCATCTCTCAATCAAAGAAGGAGTTCGCCCAGTTAAGCAAGCTCAACGCCGGTTTCAACCAGTTCTAGTCCCATTGATTGAATCAGAAGTTAACAAACTCATTGAAGTTGGTTTCATCCGAGAAGTGAAATACCCCACATGGATTTCAAGCATTATTCTAGTGAGAAAGATGAATGGCCAGATTCGCATTTATGTTGACTTTAGAGATCTAAAAATTACATGCCCCAAGGATGATTTTCCACTACCCATCCGAACTTATGATTGATGCAACAATGGGACATGAAGCTCTAACTTTCATGGATGGGTCATCAGGCTATAACCAAATTCGTATGTCGCCGAACGATGAGGAACTCACTGCATTTCGCACTCCAAAAGGAATTTATTGCTACAAAGTGATGCCCTTCAGACTAAAAAATGTTGGTGCTACATATCAAAGGGCAATGCAAATGATTTTCGATGACATGCTCCATAAGAACGTAGAGTGCTACGTGGACGACTTAGTGGGGAAGTCAAAGAAGAGAGAGGATCATCTTCATGATCTAAGGAAAGTTTTCGAACGTCTAAGGCATTACCAACTCAAGATGAACCCGTTAAAGTGTGCATTTGGAGTCAAGTCGGGAAAGTTTCTAGGATTCGTTGTTCACCATCGAGGGATTAAAATTGAGCAAGCAAAGATTGATGGAATCTTAAAGATTCCGGAGCCTCGAAACATTCACGAGCTTAAAAGCATACAAGGAAAGTTAGCCTATCTTAGAAGATTCATATCAAATTTGGCCAGTCGATGTCAGACATTCAGCCGCCTCATGAAGAAATGATCGCCATTTGTATGGGATGGGTCATGCAGCAACGCCTTCAAAAGTATCAAGTCCTACTTAATGAAGTCACCCGTGTTGATTGCTCCGGCACATTGGGGCCCATTAATTCTCTACATTGCTGCTCAAGAATGCTCGGTACGGGCTCTACTCGCACAAGTAAATGAAGAAGGAAAGGAAAGTGTGTTGTACTAGTTGAGTAGAAGGATGACTCCGAACGAGTTGAAATATTCTCCGATCGAGAAGCTTTGTCTAGCATTGATATTTGTGATTCAAAAATTGAAGCATTACTTTCAAGCCCACACCATTCATCTTGTGTCAAAGACTAATCCATTGAAGTACATCATGACAAAGCCAGTTCTGCCAGACCAACTTGCTAGATGGTACCTCCAACTACAACAGTTTGAAATTGTATATGTACCCCCAAAAGGCCGTGAAGGGGCAAATCCTCACTGATTTCCTCGCTGACCATCCAATGTCTGCCGAATGGGAGCTATCGGAGCTATCGGAAGATTTCCTGGATGAAGACGTCTTAGCTGTTGAAGTCTCCTCTCCTTGGAAGATGTACTTTGATGGGTATGCTCATAGAGAACGAGCCGGTACCGGGGTCGTGTTCGTAACTTCCGATGGAGAAGTGCTACCATATTCTTTTACCTTGATGAAAAACTGCTCAAACAATGTTGCAAAGTATCAAGCACTCATACTTGGATTAGAGATGGCAGTGGATGTCAAGCAACTATACCTCAAGGTGTATGGAGATTCTAAGTTGATAGTGGACCAAATGCTTGGATTGTACGAGGCCAAGAAGCCCAAGCTGCTCCCATATCACAAATACGCTCAATGACTCATGAATTATCTTGGAGGTGTAGAGATCGATCATATTCCGAGGAAGGTGTTGATAAGGCGAACTAGTTGGAGATGATTGTAGAACTATTGCGAAGGCCCAGCAGGTCGCCAGCTTGCAGAGGTGCCACACTGTCAACTGAGGCCGAGACAAACACAAGGGAGCTCGGCGAGATGGAGGGTAGCTCGCCTGGACCCCGAAAGCCTGAAGCCAACTTACCGATCGGACGAAGAGAGGGGAGCTCGCGAGGGAGCTCGCCCATAAAGGGGTAGCTCGCCCGCGAGCACAGAGGCCGAGCCGAAGCCCAACCCTGCACTGGCCGAAATAGCACAAGGCCCAGGAGCTCGCCAGCTAGCTCGCCCAGTATGAAGGCCCTCACTCAGGAAAGAGCTCGCCAAGTAGCTCGCCCAGTCGAGGGACCCGAATGGCGGATATGTAAATAGGACAAGTGTATGTAGTAGAATGGGGCATTGTAAAGGGAGCAGGGTGAGGGACCAAGACGAAGGTTACGGACCTTCGTCAACACCGGAAGCCAAATAGGCTCGTAAGGTGGTACCTCACACTCGCACACCTATAATAAGACCTCTCTTGTAACTATCACAGAACTAATCCAATACAATCCAATCACAACACAATATTTACTTTCTCTCTCTAAGCTCTCCATTTTCTCTCTCTATATCACTCCCCCAAGAACATAAAATCTTAGATTATTGTTTGGTAGAATTAATACGTTATAAAAGCCACATAAAAATACCGATTAGTAAATTCTATCAACAATTTGGCGCTTGAAGGAGGGTCGAATCGAACCAAAAATTTGAGAGTAAAAATTAGGGTTTGTTGAAGGTTTGAAGATTTGAAGGTGTTTTTGACAAAACTCAAAGAACACTTGAAGATACACATATATTTCCATTCCTTGAAGGAAGAACCCCGATTCCTGGACAAAAATCCAAATTTTTGGATTTTCAAATTCTGCTTGGAAAAAGTTTTAAAATGCACGCATGTACACGAATAAACCGGATTTTGGATAATTCATTACACGTAAAGATAGACGAAAACCCGAACAAAATCACCTTGGCCAGAAACCGTGACCTCGGCGACCTTCGGCGAGCTACCCCCTGCAAAACCCAAAAATTCCTAAGGAACAGATCTTGGCGAACATCCGGAGAGGGAAGGGCTCCGGCCAGGACCAGGCTGAGGGAGAGACCTCTCGCCAAGCTCCCCCGAAAAACGCAGCTCCGCGACGAGGAGGATTTGAGCCCCGCCCTGAGGGACCTGGCCAACAATCCCAACGAGCTCCAACGCACCATCGCAACCTTGCAAAGGTTGCAGCAGAGGCAGCTCGACGAGCTCGCCCTAGTACCTCAGCGAGCTCCAGCCACTGAAGCCAGGGAGCAGACCAGGCAGACCCAAGGCACCCAGACCAGGGGTCACTATAGCGACCTCCCTTCTGAGCAGGAGGCGAGCTCCGCCCAAGCTCGCCAACACAGGGAGCGCGCTGGGAAAGCTAAGATGGTGGAAGAGCCGGCTACGCATGCTGGGCGTGCTTCGGCTTACACTGAGGCATCCGCCACCCACCAATCACTAAGGAAGGAGGTCCTCCAAGGCAGAGTAGCTAGGGCCGAGGTGTGAGGAAGTCGAACGGACGGCAGCCCAGGCTACGTCCCAGAGGGTAGAGTCGGACCTACAGCCTCGTAGGTCCACCCACGACTGACTAAGGAGGCCCGCCACCGACAGACTGGGCCCACATGGCGGACGTCAGTTCCGACCTGCCACGGAGGGATCACCCCAGAGTGAGGCACCTCGGGGGCGTGCGTCCACGAGGTACACGACCTCCGAGCAACATCCGCCGGAGGTGACCCACGACGATGAGCTGACCACATTGAAAAGGGCCGTTGAGATGCTACAACAGCAAGTAGCAGCCAAGTCTGGCGGACCTGACGCCACCACTCTCCCCACATCTCCATTGGCACCTGCCATACTTAGAGCACCGGTCCAGAAAAAGGTCTAATTCCCGGTGATGTCCGCATACGAGGGTGAATCTGACCCGAAAGTCCACCTGGCCAAGTATGCAGACTTCATGATTTCGGTGGGTGCCACCGACTCTACCCAGTGCTGGAACTTCCCGCTGACCCTCGGGGACCGAGCTTACCGCTGGTTCTCATCACTCGCCCCGGAGTCAATCCACTCGCCCCGCGGGAGTTCTTAGCCCACTTCTCTGGATTTGGATCCTACCTTACCCAGAAGCACCGCCTCGCCAAGATCCAACAAGGTGAGAACGAGACCGACCAGCAGTACCTGGAGAGGTTCGACAAAATACTGCTGGAAGGCGAACTGGTGAGCGAGGACACCAAAGTCGTCGCGGTAATGGCCGGGCTCAGAAAGGGCAACGACCTCTGGAATGAGATGCACCTCGCATGTCCGAACACTTACACCGAATTCCGCCACAAGGCGGGGGTGTTCGTGGCTATGCAGGAGGTACTACTGAAAGAAGTTGGTGCCCCGGAGGAGAAAAAATTCTACGGGAAGAAGTCCGGGGGCACATACAAGGCTCCCCGGAACTTAAAAGCTTTTGGTGACAGGGACGAGTTCAAGGAGAAGTTCAACTAAGTCCTCACCGTCTCCGTCGACCACATCTTTACGGCGGTCAAGGACAACGCCTTGTTGGTAGAGCCGAGGAGAATTCGCCAAGATCGCGCGAAGCTCAACCCCAATAAGTACTGTGCCTACCACCAATCAATCGGCCACTTCACCAGCAACTGCCGAGACCTCCTCAAACAACTGTGGAAATTCTACGAGGACGGGAAGCTGGCCGAGTTCGTGAAGAAGGCCCTAGCTAAGAGGCCCAGGTTCGATAGGAGGGGAACCTCCGATGATGAAGAGGAGGACGCTGGCCAACGCGGACCTCAAAACAGGCGAAGGGGACCTCCCCAACCTCAGCAAAACCTGGAGCCCACCCGAGAACTCCTAGTTCTCGAAGAAGAAATCGGAGCTGCCGGAGGTCTCCAAGATGGGGGATCCTCCATCTCCAACAGAAAGAGGAAGGCCGAAATCCGGGCCGTGAACCAGGTCCAGGAGGGCAGCTCCGGCTCCAGGACCGTTGCGCAGCTCACTGATGAGCTGACATTTTCCTCAGCGGACCTGGAGGGGTTACTGACGCCCCACAATGACTCGTTGGCGATAACCGCCAACATCGTGAACGTCCGAGTTCATAGGCTACTTGTGGACACCGGTGCATTCACCAACATTCTCTTCAAATCCACCTTAGATGCCTTAGGTGATTTTGAGTCGTATTTAGAGCCTAGCAATGCTAGGATAGTGGGGTTCGGAGAAGCTGTAATCGTCCCCCTAGGTAGCATTAGGTTGAGCGTCCAACTTGTATCGGCTGAGGACCCCGAAAGGAGACTGACTAGGTTAGTAGATTTCCTAGTTGTCGACCAGCAGTCCTCCTATAACGGGTTCCTTGGTTGTCCTTTTATCAATAAATTCAAAGTGGCGTGTTCGACCTACTACTACTGTTTGAAATTCCCAACCCCGAAAGGTGCCTGAACTATAAAAGGTAACCAGAAAAAGGCCAGAGAGTGTTTACTCCAAATCAAAGATGGCCGGGTCAAAAAGTCTATAACGCAGGTTCACATCCTTGAAGAGGACGTACAGATTCCTACAGACGAGCCAAACATCCTAGACATCATCTCAACAAAAACTGAGATGATGGAGGTAGACGACCTGCAAGAAATCGACCAAGTCCTAGGACCTACACAGGAGGCACAACCGGCACCAATGGAAGGAATAGAAGGGGTCCAAAATAACTAAGTGTTGGGACCAGTGCAAGAACAACAACCTACGCCCATGGAGGTGGACCAAGAAGCCCAAGGTGGAGAACCTGCGGGAGATCAAGAACCAATACGAATGGATGTTGATCCAACTCCCCGGGTCATAGAGCCACCCCAAGTTGGCGAACCACCAGAGGTGATGACGGTTGAGGAACCTGTCTGAATCGGAGGCCAAGCTGATGACCTCGAGCCGCGCCTAGGTTATGAACCTGCGCAGATGTCACAAGAGGAGTGGGACGAGTTCATCAGCGACCCCAGGTGGAAAAATCAGAAAAGGAAAGCCACCCCCATGGAAGAACTGACAGCACTCACGGTGGACCCGGAAAGGGACTTGGAACTTTTCATAGGTTCTGAGTTACCTGAACCGTACCGGTCGAGGATGGAACTATTTTTGATGTCCAACTTGGACGTGTTTGCTTGGTCCCATGAAGACATGACGGGGATCTCGTTAGAACATGCATGTCACCGACTCAATATAGACCCGATGAGGAGGCCCGTACATCAAAAACAAAGGAAATATGGACCAGACAAATACGCAGCTCTAACCGCCGAGGTTGGGAAGCTGCTGGACAACAAGCTGATCAAGGAAGCCTTATGTCCGTAGTGGGTCACGAACCCCGTCCTAGTGAAGAAACACAACGGGACGTGGAGGCTCTGCATCGACTTCACGGACCTGAACAAAGCATGTCTAAAGGACAACTTCCCACTACCCCACATTGATCAGCTTGTAGATAGCACCGCAGGCCATGAGATGATGACATTCATGGATGCTTTTGCGGGCTATCATCAGATAGCGCTGCACCCAGATGACCAGGAGCATACAACATTATACACCAACAAAAACATGTACTGCTGGGAAAGGATGCCATTCGGACTCATCAACGCCGGAGCAACCTACCAAAAGTTGGTGAATAAAATGTTCGACCAACACATCGGCGAGTCCATGGAGGTGTATGTGGACTACATAGTAGTCAAGAGTCTGAGAAAGGAGGATCACCTTGACCACCTAAAACAGACCTTCGACATACTACGCCACTACAACATGAAGTTAAACCCCAAGAAAACCAGCTTCGGCGTACATTCAGGAAAGTTCCTGGGGCACCTGGTGAGCCAGGGAGGAATCGAGGTCAACCCCACGCAGGTCCAATGCATAATCGAGATGGGCGTACCCGATTCCATGCAGAAAATCCAGAGGTTAACCGGGTGTATGGCAGCCTTGAACAGATTCATCTCCAGGTCTGGTGATCGAAACCGTCTATTTTTTTAGGCAATCAAGGCAAACACACAAAGGTATAAAGAGGCGGCCAAAGCCAACAAGCTCCACCTCAAAAACCACTTTGTATGGACAAGCGAATGCCAACGAGCCTTTGAAGACATTAAAGCATACCTGGCAGATACGCAGGTCCTATCGAAGTCAATACCTGGGGAGAAGTTATACCTCTACCTTGCTGCGTCGGAGGTTGCCATTAGCTCCGTCCTGGTCCAAGAAGAGGCGAAAACACACCTACGTAAGCCAAGTCTTGCACGAAGCCGAGTTGTGGTATACCCCGACAGAGAAGCTAGCTTATGCACTGGTGATGAGTGTTAGAAAATTGAGGCCCTACTTCTTCGACCATCCAGTGGAGGTGTTGACAACATTCCCACTAAGGCAAATACTACAACGGCCGGACACCGCCGGACGTCTGCTGAAATGGTCACTAGAAGTTAGCCAATACGGTGATCAAGGAACAAGCGCTCGCCGACTTTATCATCGAGCTAACTTTCCCACAAGATCCGACGAGGGGGCGTATAGCTCTGTGGCACCTCTATGTGGATGGGTCATCAACCAGCATAGCAGCAGGCGCCGACGTAGTCCTAATTAGCCCAGATAGACAAGTCTTCACCTCCGCAATCCGTTTCAACTTCCGAGCAACCAACAACGAAGCGGAGTACGAAGCTTTGATAGCTGAACTTAGGCTATCATTAGTTGTGGGGGCAACCAATCTTCAAGTTTTCGGAGATTCCCAGGTAATAATATCCCAAGTCCGGGGAGAGTATGAAGCAAAGGACCAGCAGATGATGACCTACCAGAAGAGAGCCGCGCATCTGATCTCGATGTTTATGCAGGTTTACATCAATCAGATACCGCGGCTAGAAAACACACAAGCAGATGCCCTAGCCCGACTAGCTACCAGTAACGGCGAAGCCGAAATCACGGAGGTTGTAGTCACCAAACTAAAGAACCCCTCGACGTTCGATTACAAAGTAAATCAAACCTCGAGTGGGGGGCAGGAAGATAGCGAAGACTGGTGGACTCCAATCCAAAAATATTTAATGGATGGGACAACCCCCAAGGACACGTGGGAAGCTAGCCGGCTAGTAAAGCAAGCAGCCAGATACACGCTGGTGAAGGTCAACTCTACAAACGTGGATTCTCTCTACCCCTACTCAAGTGCCTAACTAAGAAACAGGGGTCCGAGGTGTTAGAAGAAATTCACGAAGGAATTTGCGGAAGTCACGCTAGGGGGCAAGCCTTGGCATACAAGACTATCAGACAAGGGTACTATTGGCCCACTCTTCGCAAGGATGCCATAAGCTTCACCCGGAAATGTCGAAAGTGTCAACTCTTCGCACCTAACATACACTCCCCAGCCAGCCAACTGAAGTCGGTCTTCAGCCCGTGGCCTTTTGCAAAATGGGGTATCGACTTGATCGGCCCATTTCCACCTGGCAGAGGCGGTGTAAAGTTTACTGTCGTAGCAGTAGACTATTACACTAAGTGGGCTGAAGCCGAAGCACTTACAATGATAACACAAGAGAGGATGATCGGCTTCATCTGGAAGAGCCTGATCTACCGATTTGGACTTCCGCAATCAATCATCACAGATAATAGAAGGCAGTTTGACGGCCAAAAGTTGAGAGACTTCTGCAGCTCGTGGAACATCAAGAAACACTACTCGACCCCGTACCATCCACAGTCAAACGGCCAGGTCGAGGCGGTTAACAAAATTCTGAAACATATACTGAAGCTCCACCTCGAAGATAAGAAAGGTAGCTGGGCAGACGAACTCCCGGAGGTCCTATGGTCTTACAGAACATCATACCGAGCCAGCACCGGAGAGACACCGTTTGCCTTAGCCTTCGGGACTAAATCAGTAGTGCCCATCGAAGTTCAGAACAAGACTTGGAAGGTGGTAGGATTCGATGAAGAAAAGAATGATGAAGCCTTGGCAGTAGAGAAAGATCTGATCGAAGAGACCAGAGCTTCGTCATAAATGAAGAACACCACCTACAAGCGTAAAGCCGAAAAGTACTACAATTCCCAGGTCCGAGATCGAAGGTTCAAAGTTGGGGATCTAGTACTGAAAAAGAAGCTGATGGCCCCACCGGGTGTATTCGGGTCAAACTGGGAAGGATCGTTCCGAGTTACCGCAGCCTGGGCAAATGACACTTATGATCTCGAAGAAGCAGAAGGCAATGCCTCGTCATATACCTGGAGTGCGGCACACTTGAAAAAGTTCTATCAATAGACCAGGATTTTGTAATAGATTAGATGAAAGTTCGCATCAGAAATGTTGATGGCAACCAATGTAAATTACGCTGCTATCAGACGTTGGAAAAATTCATTAAGTCAGAAAAGTTGTCAGTTAGGCGAGCTCCTATAACTCGCCAATTATTCGAGCTCCTACAGCTCGCCTGGTAGGCGAGCCCCTCTAGCTCGCCAGCCAGGCGAGCTCCAATAGCTCGCCCACAGTCTGAAGGTCCATGATCCACCCAGTGTTCAAAACCTCGTAATGCGCAAGGACCAAGGTCCCAAACGTTATAATCAAAATGCTCGAAGGCAAAGGCAAAAGAGCCCAAGGTCGCGAAGGTGCCCTTCCTAAAGGGTCGCTAAGCACCAACTGCCTTAAGTTAGAAAAATTCACGAAAAAGATGGAAAAACGTCTAACGCAAGGTTTAAGAAACTCAATTGCCCAACGTGAATTAAGCAAAGTACAACTCGCTACCCTAAGTGGTTTAAGACGAGCAATTCACGGCCCTAAGTGGCGTAAGACGAAGAATACGTGCTATTAAAATAGAGGTACAATTCGTAGTCCAAAGTGACGTAAACGAACGATTCGCTTCTCAAAAGTAGAGTAAGAAGAACAATTGGGTACCCAAAAAATGTATATAACGAGCCAACTAATATTATAACGTAAACCGCAAAAACGTAGGTGAACAGAGTTGGAACAAAAAATTCGAATTTCATTCAAAAATACTTGAGGAATTTTCAAACAAAAAATGATGCCTGAAAAATCCCTAAGTATAAGCAGTGTTGTTGGCCACAAAGGTCGGCCAGCTAACCATCTTTGAAATGCAAAAAGCTCCTTCTGGGCGAGCTGCACGTGCCCAACGGGCTACAACTACTTGAACAAAAAGAGAAAGCTACAAAAATAGAGCTCCTTCTGGGCGAGCTAGGCAGCCCGGCGAACTACTACAACTTGAAAAGGCTAAGCTATGAAAACATGAAAAAAGCTAAGTCCCCGGAGCTACGGGGTCTTGAGAAGCAAGAGTGGAGGCGGGGTCAGCAGGGACCTCGGGGGCGACCTCGCCGGCGGCAACATGGCGAGCTGGAGCTGAGGTGGAGAGCCGGGGCAAGATGGTGATGTCGCCGGTACACCCGCTAGTGTCAAACCCCCCGATATTGACCATAGCATCGCCGCAGACTGCCTGCATTTGCTCCAGTGTTGGAGGGGTCCGCCCCTCCTCGTCCGCGACCTCCTCTTCCTCAGCGAGGTTCAGCTCTGGCACGGGGATCGTATTGATGATCTTGAACCGTGCCGGAACAAAATCCAAAGGAATCCCAAGTTCTGGGAGGTTGTCGATGTCCAACTCGGTGTCGTCAGGGAAGAGGACCCTATCCAAACAGTCCTTGAAGTCGCCCACCAAGGCCTTTATTTCATCGTCGTGGTGAGCTCGCGCCCACCAAAGGGCCCTCAAGACCTCGGCGTAGCACTGGTCAAAGCCCTTGTCCAAAGCCTCAGCCCTTGCAGCGACTAAGTCCGCCGAGGTGGAGGCATTGTGGCGAAGCTCGGTGACCTCGTTTATCTTAGCCGAAAGCTCATCCCTCAGCTTTGAACACTCCTCATCGGCACCCTTGGTCAGACCTCGCTGGAGCTCCAATTCTTTCTTGGTCACGGCATGTTGACCAACCTCTTGGGCGAGCTTCTCAGAGAGCTCCTCTTCCTTTGCCTTCATTCTGGCATCCATGTCCTGCTGGATACGGCGAGCTGACGTTGGAGGTCGCCGAGTTGCCTAAGGGCGCTTTGCTCGGCGTCCAGGGATGCGGCGGCCTTTTCTTCGGCGAGCTTCGCCAACTTTTTGGCCTTGTCGGCGAACTCCGCCAAGGCAATCATTTTCTTGTTCCTCTCCTGACGGCCTGCCTCCAGCTCGGCCGCCTGCTCCATCGCCCTCTGGTTCGCGAGCAGCAGCCGGCTCGTATAATGTGCCGAGAGCAGAAGGTTCTCAGTCAAGCTCTGGCCATTGATAGTTGCCACCTGAGGAGCAGACCAGAACCTCGGCACTTCATTCACCGTGTTCCGAACCAGGCCCGGGGGGAGGCTACGCATCGAGGTCAAAGATCGCGACCTCTCATAGGCATGGAGAACCTCGTGCCGGTTCGGATGCGCAATGGGGGCATAGCTGCGAGGTCAAAATAGTTAAGAGTTAGAAAAGACAGAAAACACATGAGGAACTGAGACCAAAGCGGCGAGCTACTTACTGAACTCGCTCGGGATCCCAACCCAAGAGCGTATCATCATTGGCTTGAACCCCGAAAGGAGACGGGGAAGGTGGCGAGCTCCGGATAGGTGTGACCGTCATCGGGGCAGTAGATTGGACAGAGCCACCCTGTGCCGACCTCGCCATAGCTCGCTCGGCTTGGTCGGAGTCCTCGTCGTGCAAGCCGGTATACCTAGTCCTCTTACGGCCCTGAGGATCCTCGTCGCCTACCCAGGACCCGTCCCCTCGGTGAAGCCTCTTGGGCTGGTCTTGGCGACATCGCCCTCCACCACGGCCAGTCTGGGCGACCTCCACTGCCTTCGACTTCTGGGGGGCTTTGGATGGCCCTTTCTGGGCCCTCGACCCGCCTGCCTCGCCCTTCTTCTGGGCGAGCTCAGCCTTCTTGCTCGCATCCAACGCGAGCAACGAAGGCGGAGCAAGTTTGTTTGGACGGGGTGGGCCCATTGCAAATCGGCGAGCTACTTCCCGATAGGAGTCCGGGATCTCGACTGTCGGGAAGGCGACCCTGCTACCGTCTGCAAAAAAAAATCAAACAGTTAGCATCTTGGGCGATCTTCAAAGAGTTGTAAACCTTGGAGCTCGGGACCTTGAAACGTGAGGTGGTGTGGCAAAGTGAGGAGCCCTGCAAGCCTCAAACAGTGGTGTTGAGTGAGGTGGACAATATCCCGATCTCTTTGACTCCTCAAGTAACAGACAGTTTGCACCACGTGGAATTCGAGAGACGTCTCGGGTTTGCCGCTGCTCGATTTGTGATATTAATTCCATTTTGACGGGATTACAAATAGCGCATGGGGTTATATTTTTTCATAGTCTACTTTTAGAAATTTCTATGGTAGAAATTTCTATGTAAGTTTTTGTCTAATTTTTAACCATTATTTCAAATTGGTATAATTACTCAATTTTTTTCTATTCTTTTATGTAAAAAATTCGTATCAATTTAAAAGTATTGGTAAAAAAATGTACTAATTTAAAATTAATCCTTTCATATAGTAACATGTTTATTACTATTTCACAAGTGTTCGTTTTATAGTAACACACATTTTCTCTTATATTGTAAAAATAATTATTTCTACAAAAATAAAAGAATATAAGTAAAAAATAATTAATCTAATAGCAACACGCATTTTACCTTATAATAATACTCCATCCGTCCCGCTATAAATTGCTCGTTGCTTTTGGGCACACGAATTAAGGTAAAAATGAAAAAGTATAAGTGATGTGATGAAGAAAAGTGAAAAATTAATGAAAATAGTGTAAAAAGTATTGAAAATAATAATAAAGAAGTGAATAGTAATTTCCAAAAAAAATAAAAAAACAAATGAGCAACATATAGTGGGACGAACGAAAATGGCAACATGAGCAACTTATAGTGGGACGGAGGGAATATGTATTTGCCCATATAATAACACAAATTGAGAGTGAAAATCCTGAAATTAATCTTGCAACCTCTGTCTTACAAAATTTTACTATACTTTTGGAGATATAGTTTTTAATAAAAAAATATATGTGTATGATGGAGATTGTAAGTAAATTTTATGAATGAAGATCTAAATGAATATTTTTATTTTGAGAGTATGCAAATTTTAATCGAATAAATTTAAAAAAGGCATTAGTCTTGTTAGTCTTGTATGCATCAGGTGCACCGTGTAATTCAAGTGTATTTTTAAAAAGTTACACAAAACACTACTAAAAAGTCACACATATTATTACTAAAAAGTGTATTTTTATATATTTTTCAGTAATAACATGTATAACTTATCAATAATATTTAAATTAATTTTTTTAAAATGCACTTGAGTTTCACGTGCTCTTGATGCACAAAAGACTTACTCTAAAAAAATATACTACTCCCCCTGTCCCACATGAATTTGCACACTTTCCTTTTTTGGACGTCCCACACAAATTTAAAAACTCCTAAAAGATGAAATATTGATTTTTTTTGTATACTTATAAAATTATACACATTTTTACTCATATACCACTATTTTAATTATAACACATTTTTAAAAAAAATATACCATCTCATGGGGTGCAAATTCGTACAGAGGAGTAACTTATAGTTTTAAGAGATGCATTACTAAACAACTCTTCTTTTTTCTTTGTTTTACTCTTTTTCGATCAAAGACTAACCACTTGCATGCGAATATCCTTATCAATGAACAAATCATTTCCAATGATGTATTTTCAATACGATGTCATCCACAAGTTCATTCAAGTATCCACTTTCAAAAAATTCTATAGAACTGCAAAGTGGCAATAGAAATAGCACACATTTATATATAATACACCCCACGTAAAGCTGTAGTTATTTTACAAATTTCCTTGCAAAAGAAGCAATCAAGAAATACAAGCAAATTTTCTCTCAAATATACATTTACCTAATCATGCCTACATAAATCTAAATTGAAATCCAGTCTACCTCTCAAACTTATGTTGAAAGTTATCAGATGTAGAGTGTGAGTCATCGTATTGATTCAGAATCGTGTGCAAAGTGGCAATAGAAATAGCACACATTTATATATAATACACCCCACGTAAAGCTGTAGTTATTTTACAAATTTTCTTGCAAAAGAAGCAATCAAGAAATTCAAGCAAATTTTCTCTCATATATACATTTACCTAATCATGCCTACATAAATCTAAATTGAAATCAAGTCTACCTCTCAAACTTATGTTGAAAGTTATCAGATGTAGAGTGTGAGTCATCGTATTGATTCAGAATCGTGGCTGCCAACGACACGCCTGTTGCCATGTGGAGACTTGATTGCATATATGATAAAGGATGTAGCTGCAGCTATTCCGACAATCTGGCAGCCCCACAAGCTCTTGAGATTTAGACTAGGTTTGGAACATCAATCCAGATAGCATGGGTTATGAACAATGTGCAATCTTGCTTCCGAAATATCAGGGAGAGGGAGGAAAGAATCATCAACCAAGAAAGAACAATCTACCTGGAAAGTATGCATTTAGGGAAAGAGATAAACGTACGATAAAGTGTGATGCAATTGCAAGCGCCTATGGGTGTTAGAGCTCCAATTACCATATATCGAGTAGTTGCAAATTGTTGTGGTTAACTAACAGACTGAACCTCGTCAAAGCTAATTTATTGACCTGGACCTAACAAAAGAAAATAAAGAACAAATAAGAAAGGGGAATATATTTCTATGGTATGCATGTTACACTGGATCATAAACATCTATGAAGTAGGATTACTTCTGGCAAAATGTTGCAAGTTACCCCCAAATTATGGAGATTCTGTGAAACAGCCTCTTTGCATTCTCAAATTATTCTTGCTCATGAACTGCATAGCAATTGGGTAGAGATTCCTCTGGTCCTGAAATGATTGGAAAAATAACTTTATATACAATCCAATTAAATATATCAAAAAAATATTGTGACACTACGAAATGCATTTTCATAGGCACGGTGTAAAGTATTTTAAATATTAGTGAAGAAGCACGAGAACAAAAAAGAGATAAAAATAACACGCACTCAAAGAATGAGAACAAAAACAAATAGCAGCTAAAGAAGAAAAAATTGAGGCATGACGAAAATCAATACCTCCACGAGCAGATCGCTGCCACAACACCCAGCAAAAAGTTCGTCTTAGAAAATTGAGATCACTTGTGCAGTATGTCACTATATTGACATATTGGTTTTTCAGTCATAAAACATCTCAAAGTCCCCTTAACCAGATTTGATAAAGTTCAAACACTTTATCCAGCTCCCCCAGCTTAAAGCATTTCTTCATGAGAATTATAAATGGCACGTGGTCAAATGGTAAATTTGAAGTCAGTATCTTGAAAAAGAGCTCTTCAGCCTCCATCATTTTGTTTCTCATGCAGTAACACTTAATTAATTCAGTATAAGTTATTATATCTGGCTCGTACCCTCCCCTAAGCATTTCATCGTGTAGCAAGAGTGCATAAGTTATGTCGCCAAGATCACAAGCAGCCCCAATTAACAAATTGTAAGTGACTGAATCGGGGTAAATATCATTTAAGAGCATCTGTCTCTTCAGACTGTGAGCCTTTTCAATACTTCCATCTCTAACCTGTGCGTGAATCAAGGAATTGTACGTGTATACATTAGGCAGAACACCATATTCAATCATTTCATTTTTCAATGAAAATGCCTCTTGCACTAGTCCACATTTCCCAAAGGCCTCAATCATGATGTTCCAAATGATAGGTTTGGGTACAATTGAGTTCTCCAGCATATGGGAAAAAAAAAAATTTGCTCTACCTACATCGCCACAAATACACAGACCCTGGATAATCATCTTGTATGTGATATCATCAGGAGGAACACACATCCTTGACATGAGATTAAAAACATAACAAGCCTCGCCAACCCTGCCCAACTTGCAAAGATTGCTGACGAGGGTATTATACGTAAAAATGTCGGGAATGTGACCTCGTTTAAACATTTCGCACAAAGATTTATAGGCAAGATTTATGTCCCCACTCATACAATATCCATGAATAATAACATTGTATGCAACACCATCCAACTTTATACCCTTCTGTAATATGTCATTCCAACAAGTGAGAGCTCCATCTGTGTCTCCAGACTTGAAATGACCATCCATAAGTATAGTCGAAGTGATTAATTTTGAAGTTTCCCCATCATTATTATCATCCAATATTTTCTCAAGCAGACTTCTTGCACCCAACAATAAGCCCTTCTGGCAGAGGTCATGTACAAGAATATTGCACGAGACTCTGTTTGGCCTAATCCCACGGTAAGCCATTGTACAAAAAACATCGAGAGCTTTATCCATATCATCAACAAGGCAATAGCCATTCAATAAAGTGTTGTAGGTAGCACAAGTAGGAGGTGGACCCCGGTGAAACATCTCCTTAACAAACCACTCTGCCATCCCCATGTCACCACTCTTGCAAAGTGCATTTAAAAGATAATTGTGAGTGATGACATCAGGAATTCTAAGCTGTTGGACCTCTGTCCTCCATAGCCACAAAGCTGTTCCTAACTTACCTTCAAGACATAAAGCTCTTATCATACTTATATCACTCTGAAACACATTTTCTGAGACGACATTACCACTACTATGCCCCCAAACTATGCTTTCCCTGCAACATTCGGATTTAGAAACATATGCAATAAACATCCATCAGAGATATAATGTTAAATAGAGCTGAATAGTTATAAAGTCTTGAGCATGCAATATCTTCAAATATCAATTTACACAAACCATCTTTAGTTGATGATATCTTAATTTCATGGATGGCATGTCGAATAAAGCCATTTTAAGGTTATTAATAAGTATTTCTTAGTTATGAACTAATTGATAGAACAAATGAATGAGCTTCAATTGGTACAAAACAAAGATTTCAAGTTAACACTGACACAACAATCTATAAATATATAAAAGTAGCAGTAATTATACAATTGGTCGACGATTTTACTGGCGAGTGAACAGTCACTCGCTCAACAGTAAAGTCGTGACTTGCACTTCCTACAAGAGCGAGTGAACAGTCATCTTTAAACCATCATATCCGAATCTAATTTTGTTATTTTTTTGTACATTCACAGGGACGCTAATTTTCAGTCACAAATCGCAAACCGTTTGCAAAAAATGTTGAGCCCACACTTGCAAAAAAATAATTTTGAAACCCTAATAAAATATAATCAGCTTCAATTATACCTTCAGTTGACAGCGTGGCGTGGACGTGGACGGCAGGGGGTGCGTCGCGTGTGGCAGCGCGGAGGCGAAGCTGCGACTGTGTCTGATGTAGCGCACAGGCGTGGGCGGCGCCGGCGTGGGAGGAGTCGGCGGTTAAGGTGGAGGAGGCAGCGATGCCTAGCCGCTGAAAATCCGTCGTAATGACTCGAGGAAGAGAACCAAGACTACAATGTGATAAAAACCATTGTAATAAAAAATTTCTACCTTAATTAATGCATAATTTTATTAGAATTATATCATCATATATTAATTTCTACTTATATATATATATATATATATGATATACACATATATAGATGTGTATGTTAAAAAGTATCGAAATTGAATAATCAAAACAACCAAAGTAAAAAATAAAAAAACTCAAATTCCGCGAAAAATAATGTCAATGGAAAAATATTACCTAATGATATATGCAACATATAATATTAGTATTATAGTAATACTAATATAAAAAATAAATATTTATCTTGTGTATAAGTTAGGATGAACAATATTGTTTTGTTGATATTAATTTTTTTAAATGAACCAATATGTATATATATATATATATAATTAATTAATTAATTATAATAATTATTTTTATTTATTCTAATATATATGTATATATATAAAATATTATATTAGTCATCGTCACTGTAATTGTTTTATCGTTGATGTTAGTATTATGAGTCATGACTAATAAAAATAACCATATAATTAAATATAAATGCAGGGATAAAATTATAAGGTTAAAAATATTTTGGGTCTTAAAAATAAAAATAAAATCATATATAAATCAATTTGGGGATAAATAAAGTCATTAACTATAAAAGTCCACCGAAATCCTAGGGGTTTTGATGTGATTGTTGGTATTTATAAAATACACTAAAAAGTCCATCAAAATCCATCAAACCCAACAATCCTTTAAAATCCTTATATTTTTTAATACCAGTGGATTGTTTTTAAGTCTTTTAAAATCCTAATTGAATACCAGTGGATTGTTTTTAAGTCTTTTAAAATCTTGATTGAATATCAGTGGATTATTTTTAAATCTTTTAAAATCCTGATTGAATACCAACAGATTTTTTTATAAGAAAAAAATCCTTTAAAATCCTACGAAATCCCAAACGAATACACCCCCCTTAGGTTTAGATATAGGTCTTATGGGCCGCTAATGAAATCTTGGCCCAACTTTCCCATTTATTTATTTTACTTAAACATATTTATTATAAGATAATGTGCTAATTTTATTTGGTACAAAACTATTTTTATAGTATGAGATTAAATTAAAAGGAAAGGCATAAATAAGTGTGACCTTAAATAAATATGGTGTATTTTATTAATATTTGTAAATGTGCATAATTTTTTAATAAATATCTATTACATTTTTTGTAAAATAACAAATACAACTTTCTTTTATATTATTTAATCAGAATTTTGTCAATTTATTAGTTTGTTAAGCGTAATTTCTGATTATATAAAAAAATAAGTTTAATTTAACAAATAAAAAGTAATTAAGAATTTTGCACTGATTATCTCATGAAAAGATTATCATTTATCAAAATACATGTAATAAATTCAAATTTTAAATTTGAATAGTAGACAAATTCAAAATTTAAATTTGAACCATAGACTTTCATTTGCTAATACCTACTTTTCAGAAAAAATGATTGTGCTTAATTTTAATATACAAATAATAAACTATAATATTATATGGCAACTCTGATGTCATAGTTAGCAATTATTGACCTCATTCACAGTTCGCTTTAGTGACCTATTAAAATATTGGGTCAATAAATTTAATTAACGGATTTATTTTACTTTCACGATATATTATAATATTCGTTAAAGTTTTTCAAATTTAATTATTCAATTATTATTAACATAATTTCCTTACAATTAAAATAATGAGACTACATTTATATTATAATTATAATTTTTTTTAAATTTAAATTATGAATAAAATTTCAAAATGATCAAAGACAATAAAAAATATAAATAATAAAATTTCTATTTTTTTCTAAGTTATTGCCTTTATTTTATTATTATCCACTTAAAAATTAAATATAAATAATTATGAAAATTATATGCCTGCTAATATATATAGTTTTTAAATTGATTAACAACAAATGGTTAAATTATATTTGCAATGAAGGCGTGGAATATAGTTGTGAAATTAAAAAAAAAAGGGTTAATTCTATGAAAATGCATCACCTTGTACTCAACTTTCAATTTAATCTTGGTCTTCACGATTATTATTAAAAAAAATCCCACATTTTATGAAATTTCAATTCGATACATGTTCTTGTATTTTCGGCCAACAACTAATAACGTGGCTCATCGGAGCACATGAAAGTTTACCACACTAACGTAAACACATTTCAATAATCTTTTTATTTTTTTTTTAAATTTTCACATCATATATCATATGCATATACTTTTTATTTAAAAAATATTTTTTGGTTGTAGAAGGGGAAAACGCTTTATATGTTTGTAGTATTCAATATCAGATTTACAAAACACTTGAAAAACACTCAAATACCCTAGGAAAAATTGTCCAAAATTGTATCAAATTTTGAAAAATCTCAATACTAGAGATTTGAATTTCTAAAATGTATGTATGCATGCCAGCATGACAAACTTTTACTCACCTCGGCGAGACATTATTTAGTGCAATTCACTAACACTTTGAATTTTGGAGTTCTGCTACTTTTTATTATTTTCTTATATTGAAGAGATTTAGGGGTTTCTGCTATTGTTGAAAAAAAGTATAGTTGCAATTGATTATAATTTATGGATTGTTGCTTTAAAATCTTTGCCAAACTAAACTATTAATTTTCTAAATTTTTCTTACTATTGAGAAATTTTTATATTTTCCAGAAAAGTTGGAATCAATTGAATTTTTTGTTGAATATATAGATTGCGATAACCATTAGAACAAAAAAATGATAACTTTTATCTGAGCATTAGATTTGTAATAATGAATTAATTGAATATTTGAATTTATTAGTAATGAAATGGTGCAAATTCAACTAACTGGGGAGATCATTTTTTAAAGTTCACAAGTGAGAACCAAACAAGTAAGTAGACAGCGATAATCAGTACATTGTTATAAAATTAATTACAGATGAAAAGTTGATAATTTATTTTTTCTTCTTTAATTAGTGATGGGGTATTTTGTTATGTTTTGGAATTTGGATGAGAAAAGGTAATTATTTAAAGTTTATTCATTTATGTAAAAAAAATTATATGTGTGTTTCCCCTGTATTACAATTTGTTGAAAAAAATTTAATGAAATTGAGCATGTGTTAATGAGGCAATGTTAATAATAAACTATTTAGCTAATTTATTGCTGAATAAATATTAATTGATCTTGATGATATATTTTGTATATTGACAAGAATGATGATGCAGCCAATCAAGGAAATATTAATTTGATTCATTATGAAATCAGGTACTAAACTTAGTTTGTAATTGAGTTGCTCTTTTACGATTTTAATAAAAGCATTAATGAGTTAATGGTGAGATTTTGTTTCTCTTAGGTGTCAACTGAAGATTGCGTATGCACCCCCTATCAAGATATAAGATGAAGTTGTATAGAAAAATTTACAATAAAGTGTGGTCCAAAGAGATGTTTATTTGATGAAGAAAATGTGAACGTAGAGATCAGTCACGAGAAGTGTACATATCGATCATTCAAAAAATATGCATGTACGAATTTTTACACAAAATGTGCATGTATGGATCGTATACAAAATGTGCATATATGAATCGTGCACAAAATGTGCATTACGAATTGTGAACAAAATATGCATATAATATTTTTTACACTTTATTCAACAACAAAAGAATACACATTTTTATATAAAAATAACAATAATAAAAATAAATATTATATATATATTTTATATTTACAAACCGTGCAAATGCACGGGTGATATACTTAGTTCAAATAACACCGAAAACCAACAAAATTAAATAAACCAACCTCATGGTTTTTAACCGATCCAAACTACCCTTTAACATTATATCCAATGCATTGAAAACTGCGGCCCTAGGCTCCCCTTGTCCATCCGAAAATTCCCTCCTCTCATCTCCAACGCTACTTATACTCCTAAAGCATGAAATATGAAAACCTTTCGTCTATTCTAACCATTTACAATGAAAACGGTAGTACCAATAAATCATAAAACTGCACCTTACCAGGAATTCAATTAAATCGAAACTGGATTTAAAACGAAGAATTTGCGTAAAATAAAGGTGAATCTGGTCCTTTACTGATTCTATGGCATGTACACGTCCGTTCAAAAATCGGATAAGAAAATAGGATTCCTGAGCGTGTAATAGAAGCTGGAAAAAATTAATTCGAAAAGGAGTTTATTAAGAATTTATAAACTGAATGCAGGATATAAATCTGCGAAACTCACAGACTGCATCGTTCCCGGTGGCTGTAGCGACGGCGACGGCAGCTCTGAGCTACAGAAATGGTGGAGTTGGGTTCCCCAAAGAGATGACTTATGAGGCTTGGGTGTAAAGGAGTATTATTAAATAAGCCCAACAATGAGAATAATGGGCCTATACATAAAATTGGGCCTCCAATTAGTAAATGTGGGCCTTAAATAATGCCCGGAGGCCAACTACTACTATTTATATTTTTTGAGAGAGAAATCATCTTAGATTAAGTAAATAGAATAAGTATATTTTAAAATGTATTTATAAATAAAATAATTACTTATAAATGTAAAATCAACAATATTTTGAATTAAATTAAGTGATGTCGTGATGATTTAGAGGATGGAGATTAATTGATTGTTGACAAAAAAGAAAAAAAATATACTTTTTGTGGATTCACCAATGAAATGTGTAAAACATTTTTGTTGACAAAGGGAATATTGGAGTATAGGGTAATGTGATCTTAGTTTTAATGCTTTATTTTTTAATGAATTCTATTTTTACATTTAAATAAGTTGAGAGGTTGTCTTCGAAGTTGGATTAATGAAATGGATGAGTCATAATTAAAAGTTATAAGTTCTTCTCCCTTCAACTGCCAAGTTATTTTCCACATTTTTTTTTCTCCACAAAATTTTTTTCCTTCTTTATTTGAAAACAATCTACATTCATTAATAAAAATTTAGGTTTCACAGTACCTTCACTTTTCTATTATTTTATCTTATTTTAATTAGAATACTAATTTTTATTAAATCTCATATCATTTCTTTAAAGGAAAATAATTTTGTGGATGATGAGAGTATTTTTTATTTAATCTTAATTAGTTTTTCAATCCACAAATTCTAGCATGCACCCAAGTGCATAGTATGCACTTGAGATTTTGGGCTTAATTTTGACCAAATCCATTTATATTTTTTGGCCCAACTAAAATTTTCGTGGATCCGAGTTAAATAAAAAATGCACGGATTCGAGTTATATTATTCGGGTCACGTCTAACCGCCTTTTCTTTTCATCTTTCAGTTCATAATTTCTTTTGAAGTTATACGTCGGTTTTTTACGCATTTCAAAGTTTTGCTTTCAGTTTTCTTCTCCGTTTTAAGTGATCGTTCCCTTTCTACGGATTTCAGTTTTCCGATTTCGCTTGTGTTTTCTGGTAAGTATTGTTCTGATCGTCATTATAAAAGTTTAATGATATGTTTTTTGTTGATTTTTATAGTATATTTTTAATAATAGTATGATTTCTGTGTATTTTTTTGTTTTGTAGGTTTTATTTTTGTATAATGACGAAGAAACGTAAAGATACTGTTCCTAAAGGCGCTGGTCCAAAATCTGGGAAAGATATTGTTTATCAGAAGAGAAACCGTATAAAATCTGAAAACAAGTGTGAAGATATAGTTCCTTTTGTTTCTGATCGTGTGAAACATGCAGAAAATAAACAAGATGATCGGCTTGTTGTTTTTAGTAAGGGAAAAGAGAAATCTACAACAGCTCTTTCAACCAAAGTCAACATTCCACGCGAAAAAAGTCTCTCTTAGGTATTATTTGTTGTTATTTGTGTATTAATTAATTTCACTTTGTGTATTTGTGAATTATCATTGTTTGTTTGTTATTGTATAGTTGGGTACTTTATTTTATTCAATGGGTATTATTTTCTATTATATGGGTATCAATATTTTACTCTTTGAGTATTACTCGTTTGAACTTTGGGTATTTTTATTTGATCTTTGTGTATCTTATATTTTTCATTTAAATATTTTTTATTATGTATATGGTATTGGTGTATTTTTTTTGTTTTTATTTGTTTATTATTTATATTTTACTGATGTTTTTGGTTTAATATCAATATGAATATTTGTGGATTATAACTGTTATGATTTTAGTGTATCTTTAGTTTATTAATTAATGTTGTTGATGAATGCGTACTATTATTTTTGTATTGAAGTATTTATTTATTAGTCCTTGGGTATTCGTTGTCTGTTCTTGGTGTATTGTCATTTTCTTTTGAGGTATTTGTGATTTAGTCATTGTGTATTTGTGATTTAGTCTTTGGGTATTTGTGATTTGGCCTTTGGGTATTGGTATCTTGCCTTTGGGTATTATTTAAGTGGTGTTTTGTTTTTGATTTTTCATTCGTTTTTCTTGTTGATAATTTTTTTGGTATATTAATTATAGTATTTTATTGCAGTAAAATCATATGTCAGTGTCGTCCCAATGGTTTGTCTGATTTAGTAAAGAGGTTAAATGATAGACAAAGGGATGTTGTGGAAAGTATTGGTTTTGAAGGTTTGCTGCATTTAAAGCTTAATAGGCTTATAAACATTGGAATGATTGACTGGTTGGTTGAAAACTTCAACGGAAGCAGCCTCATGTTAATGATTGATAATTTTTGGCAGTTTTCAGTTACTGCTGATGATATGTATGATGTTTTTATGATTCGAAGGAATGAAGGAAAAGAGGTTCCTATTTATAGTAGGTTTGATGATGGTTCTTTTTTAATAATTTTGGTCAGAAGTATAAAATTGCTTCATAGAGTCCTATATGGAAACTTCCTCTGATTATTATGGATAGTTGTGCCGATGGTGGTGATGATTTTAAGCGGTTGTTTGTTTTGTATAGTTTGTGTTCTTTTCTTTGTCCTTTTGCAAATAGAAGTGTAAACCCTATCTTTTTTTGAAGCATTAGAGGATGTAAGCTCACTTGTATTTAGGAGGTTATCTGAATCTGTTATGTTGTACAAGAAGGGTGGTATAAAAAATATTAGTGGTTATGTTATTCTTTTACAATTAATATACTTTCACTGTTTGAAATGGAGAGGTGTTTGTGAACCGTCTTCTATACTGTTGATTAAGCATTGGACAGATGAGAAAATTAGGACAATGTGTTTTCAAGAATTTGAGGCTGGACGATTTGGGTCTGGGCAGTTAGTTGAGGATATGTATCCATTGACTAGAAATGGATTTTTGAATATTATTCCAATGAGTTCAGAATCTGAGTCGAAGAATGAGGAGGATGAGGAAGTGGGTGAGAAAGTTGGTAATGATCCATTCCAGGTACATGAAATTTTATTTATTTTTGCATATTAACTTAATTTATATTTGGTTATTGTTCAATTATTGTTTAGGTATTAGTGGATTCTTCTTAAGGTATTACTATTGTAGTGTTGCAGTATTTTTTAATTTTTATGCAGTTTGTACTCTTTTTTTTTTGTATTTATCATTTATCATTTGGGCATTACTGTTATGTTTTTTGGTATTTTTTCTTCTCATTGGGTATTAGTAGTTTCTAATTGGGTATAAGTATTTTTTTCCCAGGGCTCCTGAGACCCAGGCTGACACCCATACACCCTCAACTTCCCAGGCACAAAGGAAGAAGAGGACTGTGTATGTTGATGTTTCAGGGAGACAGGTTTACACTTCTGATGCCATCAGAATTGTGAAACAAATCTGGATCCCGAAGGGTATGGCTGACAATGTAGGACCCAATACGAGATGGGTACCTGAGGCCTGATTCTTTTCAGGTCGCTGCGGGCTACAGGAAGAGGAAGGAGGATCTGATGAAGGACTGGTACTTGGACTCAGGGTGTTCCAGGCACATGACCAGATTTCGTGATCTCCTTCAGGACTATGTAGCTCAGGAAGGCCCGCAGGTAACCTTTGGTGATAACTCTAAGGGTTTCACCAGAGGATTTGGTACCCTTGTTGTTGGTTCTGTTAAAGTGCTTAATGTATCCTATGTTTAGGGTAGTAGGCATAACCTACTTTCGGTCAGTCAGTTTTGTGACCGTGGATATAGTGTAGAGTTTACATCTAACATATGCCTTGTCAAGGACAAATCTACACTGCAGGTTCTGATTACAGGTGTCAGGAGAGGGAATGTATATTTTGCTAATTTCAAGAGCATCTCTCCTGAAACTTGTTTGGTCGCTAAGAGCTCTTCTGAGCTCAGTTGGCTTTGGCATAAACGCCTGAGTCACTTAAACTTCAAAATTATTAACAAAATCTCTCGACTTTCTATTGTAGAGGGTCTACCTAATGAAGTTTTTAGCAAAGACCACGTGTGCGGAGCATGTCAGGAAGACAAGCAAACCAAAGCCTCATTCAAGGAGAAAGATGCCTTCTCAACTGACAGAGTGCTTCAGCTCCTACACATGGATCTTTTTGGTCCGATTACTCCTATCAGCATGAATGGTAGGAAATATACCCTTGTTGTTGTTGATGATTATTCCAGGTACACATGGGTGATTTTCTTGCTGAACAAGAAGGAGACTCAGGTCAAGCTTCCAGAGTTACTCAAGAAATTGAGTACTGAACAGGGTCAAAGCATCGTCAGGATCAGATCAGATCGGGGAACTGAGTTTATTAACTCAATTATAACTGATTTTTGTACTGACCTTGGTATTGCTCATGAAACTTCTGCAGCCAGGACCCCTCAGCAGAATGGGGTAGCTGAAAGAAGGAATCGGACCCTGAAGGAAGCTGCCCGGACCATGTTGGCTGAGTCAGGACTGCCCAAGAAGTATTGGGCTGAAGCAATCAACACTGCTTGCTACACTCAGAACCGATCTATGCTGAACAAAACAACATGCTCAGACACCTTATGAAACGTGGAATAAAAGGAAGTCTCGCATCTCTTATTTCCATATTTTTGGGTGTAAGTGTTTCATCCTGAACAATGGGAAAGACCAGCTTAAAGCCTTTGATAGCAAGTCTGATAAGGGAGTTTTCTTGGGATACTCCTCAGTCAGCAAAGCTTTCAGGGTGTATAACTGTCGGACCCTTTGTGTGGAGGAAACACCTCATGTTGTGTTTGATGAGACTGCATCAGTGCGTAGAAAACAAGTTCCGAGTCCTGACACTGAGGGGGTTACCAAAAGGGTGACAAGACTGAGCCTGAAGAATCTTGAGTTCAAGGTCAAATTCGTGAATGCTCCCAAGGGATGGGATGATGATGACGATCAGGATGGACCTCAGGCCAACCCTCAGCAAGCCCCAGCCTCGGAGAATGTTGAGTCTCAGACGGAGGCACAGACTCAACCTGAGGTACGTACTATCGGTGATGATGCTTCTGCACCTGAGACAGTTACTGAGTCCAACATTGTAGGGGGAAACAATGTCTCTGATATTGGTCAACCCTCAGGAAATGACTCAGTATCCTCTATTCTTGCTTGTTCCGCTTCTTTGCCTATTATTGTCGAGACTAATATTTCAGGATCAGGCGAGGGAACGTCAGCAGCTCCCAGTGCAACGGTCAGCCAGAGGCGATGGCTAGATGATCACTCATTGGCTGATATCATTGGTGATATCAATGAGGGGGTCATGGTGAGAGCGCTATGTTTTGTTGTTTCCTGAGTGATCAGGAACCTAAGAGCATAGAAGAAGCTCTTGCTGACCCCAATTGGATCCTAGCCATGCAGGATGAGCTCAACCAGTTTGAGCGGAATCAGGTTTGGGAGTTAGTTGAGAGACCTAGGCATCAACATGTTATTGGCACCAAGTGGGTCTTCAAGAACAAGAGGGATGAGAAGAATGTTGTTGTCAGAAATAAGGCCAGACTAGTGGCAAAGGGTTACTCTCAGGCCGAAGGGATCGACTATGATGAGACCTTTGCTCCGGTCGCAAGGTTGGAAGCAATCAGGTTGTTTCTAGCATATGCAACATTCAAGAAGTTCATAGTGTATCAGATGGACGTGAAGAGTGCTTTTCTGAATGGTGTACTGAATAAAGAGGTTTATGTGGAACAACCTCTAGGGTTCGAAGTTGGTAACAATGTATATCACCTGAAGAAAGTTCTCTATAGTCTGAAGCAAACTTCGAGAGCTTGGTATGATACACTCTCCCAGTTCCTGATAGACCACGAGTTCGTGAAAGGAACAGTGGACAGGACCCTCTTCCGGATATCCGAAGGGGAGGACATTCTCTTAGTTCAGATTTATGTGGATGACATAATATTTGGATCACCTAACCTGAAGCTTTGTGAGAAATTCTCCAAGCTGATGAAGGGAAAGTTTGAGATGTCAATGATGGGAGAGATGAACTTCTTTCTAGGTCTTCAAGTTAGGCAGATTGACTCAGGAATCTTTATAAATCAGTCCAAGTATGAGAGGGACTTGATTCAGAAATTCGGAGTTCAGACCAGCAAAGTCTCACGTATTCCGATGAACACAAATGAGAAGCTGGATCCTGACAAGGAGGGGACCTCAGTAAATCAGACTGAATATAGGGCACTGATTGGATCATTGTTGTACCTGACTGCAAGTCGCCCTGACATCACCTATGCAGTCGGAGTATGTGCAAGGTATCAGTCTGATCCGAAGAATAGTCATCTAGAGAGTGCCAAAAAGATACTAAAATACCTGAAGGGTACAGTCCATTTAGGACTTTGGTATCCCTCTGATGACAACCTAGAACTGACAGGTTACTCAGATGCAGATTATGGAGGCTGTAGGCTTGATAGGAAATCAACTACAGGCACATGTCAATTTCTAGGGAGCAAACTGATCTCTTGGTTTTTAAAGAAACAAAAAAGTGTTGCAACGTCTACTACTGAGGCTGAGTATATGGCGGCAGGCAGTTGTTGCTCCCAAATCCTTTGGTTGAAGCAACAACTGAGAGACTACCAAATAGAGGCCACTGATGTCCCAATTTATTGTGACAATAATAGTGCCATAGCCATATCCCAAAACCCAGTCTTACACACAAGGTGTAAGCATGTAGACATCAGGCATCACTTTATAAGAGATCATGTTGAGAAGAAGGATATAAGGATGGAGAGGATCCCTACTGACAAGCAGAGAGTTGACATCCTGACTAAGGCTTTGCCTGAAACCAGGTTTGTTGAGTTGTCAGTGGAGTTAGGACTCCTTGACCCAGGCTTAGAAGGTTCAGTATGAACCTCCGCTCAGTATGCATAAGGTCAGGGGGAATGACTTACTAAGGATTAGTTTCAGAGGTCCGTAGAGAGAGGATGAATGGTTGAAGGGGGAACAGTCAGTAAGAAAGGATGGTCAGTATAGACTGACTAAAGTTCAGGACACTGAATTCAGGGCTTGTGACTCTGATAGGTCAAATGTGGTATCAGTCAGATATCAAAATTTGACTGACTGGTATGTTTCCTGAATTATTTTAGTCATCATATCTTGCTTGCATCATCTTTGATACTGTCTGCCGAGTTGTCAAATCATATCTTTTTCTCGTACAATCTCAGCCGTTCATTTATTATTTGGTTAATATTTAATGCAATTATTTGAATTAAATACGGACATCCTCTGACGTGCATTAAATGCGAAGGAGGAGGGAACAATTTTCGATAAAGTTTTTGAATTATGACCTTTGAAATCCGAAACTGCTCAATCCACATACATGCAATTTTAAGAATTAATCTCAACCGTTGAATATTAAAGGTCTTTTATTCTGAACCGTCCGATATAACTGAATTTTTGGTATAAATAGGGGTTGATCTCATTCTGAGGAAACTTTCCACATTCTGAGATTCTTGCATCCTATACTATATTTCTCTCTCTACACTAACCTTTCAGATTTCAATGGCGCCTTCCAAGACCACCATGTTCCTTGCTAATTTGGAAGCATTGAAGGGCCAAGTCAATTGTGAGCCGATGGCTGATTTCTCATCTGGGCACCCAGACATCATGCCCATTCAAGAATGGGTCACGAAGGCTGGAATTCTCGACTGGGTTTCGAAGATACCAGAGAAATTATGCCCATCTCTTGCTGCTGGGTTTCTGATCAGGCTGCGGGAGAACGCAGAGGGTGAGTTGGTTTCTTCCATTCCCAGCTAACACTCTGCTGAGGTTGATGGAGATACTGGGGTGAAGAGAACCTGGATCAAAATCAACGTGAGAAAATTGGTCTAGGATACCTTCAATCTGCCCCACTCTGGAGAGCATCTGTTAGATCTTCCTCACACCTTCTGTATTGGGAAAGAGCAGTAGATTCTGAACTCATTTGCTGAAGGGAAGCCCTTAATCAAGGCCAGACTCAACAAGTCAGTTCTGACCCCTGTGGCAAGACACTTGCTGGATTTGGTTAGTCAATCCATCATGGCAACTGCTGGAGGTAAAGAGCAAGTGTCAAGGCCTAAGCTGTATCTAATGAAGGCTGTGGTGGAGGACAAATTGTTTGATTAGGAGGAGTTCTTCATTCAGCAACTGATTGCTGAAAGCAACAAGGTGATAGAGGGTCCGGATGGAACCTGCACGTTCACTAAGCCGGTTCACTATGGCACTCGAATCTCTCTGATGCTTCAGACTCTTGCCCTTGGAGATCTGGACAAGAAGAACTTTACTGACCTTACTGGCAAGCAAACTCTCTTCAAAAGCTTGTCAGCTGGGAAGGGCAAGGGAGTGAAGAAACAGGGTCAGAAGAAGAAACCCTCGGAGAAATTGGTAACGGAGAAGGCCACCACCTCTATCAAGAACATCATTGTGAAACTGAAGAACACCTCTCAAGCTAAGTCAGTATCACCATCTAAGGACAGACTGACAAGGAAGCCTACTGAGGATGAGGTGTTGGAAAATGAGGTAGTGATGGAGGATCCGAAGAGCAAGGAGCAAACTGATCAGGGTTCAGATACTGAGGGTGGTCAGGTTACTGAACCAGTGGCTGGGCAGGTGATGGAACAGGAGGTTGTTCTAGAGGGGGTTCAGGTACCTGCTCAAGAGGATGATCAGTCGATTGCTCAAGAGACTGAGCAACAGGTTGTTCAGGAGGATGAACAGGAAGTTATTGCTACACCAATTCAGGAACCAGATCTTGTTCTGGATAGTGATAAGACGGATGAGCAGATTCAGTCTGCCCTGATTGCAGTTCCTGGAATGGTGGCCGGGTTGGAGATAACTCCGGCAGTCTCTATGGAGCAGGAGAAGGGAGTGGAGAAGGAGACGGATGTAGAGGTTCAGGGGGAACCAATGGAGAAAGATACTGATGCTCAGGGGGAACCCAACAAGGGGGAACCCATGGAGGTTGAAAAGTCTTTGACGGAGACTGAGCATCAGCCGAGCATCAGCCTGAACCGTCTACTGCTGAAGAGACACCGCTGATGATCGAAATGCCTTGGAGTTTCCTAGCTCCAGCTGAAGGAAACCTGACTCTTTTCGAGGTGCTGACTCGAAATCAGGCTCAAAAAGTTGTCTCACAGCACCTCTCGGATCTGACCGAAGCTCAACAAGAAGAAGCAGTTCAGCTCCGAACATACGCCTTGACCAGAAGAGCAACCTATCCGGAAGTTGCCACTGTTGTGGAAAAGAAGGGATGGGAAAGGCTTGCTGAGGAAGAGGCTGCATTGTTTGATGCATTTCAGGTCAGATCTATTACTCCGCTTCTTAGGATAGATGATTTTGTTGCAACTATCAGGAAAATCTATCCTAAGTCTGTTGATGCTGAGCCGGAGAAGGCTGAAGGTGTTGGGTTGGAACTGGTGAAAGTTCCGGAGGTTCAGCAAGAAGGTGTGAAGGACACGGAAGTGATTGTGATTGCTGAGGAGGGTCAGCAAGGTGGCACTGAAAGGGTCAGTGCACCGGCCGATGAAGCACTCCCTGGACCCGGGACTGCTAAGGCTTCAGGAGAGGGTCCATCAGGTCTGGTCCGTGTGAAAGGTGGTTGGATCACTCAGCAATCCTTATACGTGCAAAACTCCTCACGAGCACTTGCCAATCTTCACAGGCGGGTTATCCTCGTTGAGAGAAAGACCAGTCGGGTCAGTGACAATGCTGACCTCATCAGCAAAAGGATGAAATTGCTGGATCAAGGCCAGGTTCGTATGGATGCAGAATGGGCGGAGGCAATGGCCAGTCTTGGAGTTTTTGTTGGCACTAAGGTCACAGCAATTGCAGCGCAAACATCAGAAGCCCTTGAAGCCTGCAAAAAGATGACAGCCGACACCCTATCTGAGCAGGATGCAAAGTTCAGTGTTTTGCTTGATCAGAAGATGGAGGAGAATGTCAATCAAGTGATTGACACCAAATTTGCTCAGATGAATGGAGAGATCAAGGCGGAGCTTTTAGCTGAACTGACCGCCAAGACTCAGTCGACTGTCGATGGGATCAGTGCCACTCTGAAGATTGACATCACCAAAGCCATTTCCGCTGAGGCCAAGGACCAACTGAAGATCTACGGTTCTGAAGTCAATTTTTTGACCGACCGTATAGGCGATTATGAAGAAACTCAGTACGACATGTCTCAAGGTTTTGAATATCTTGACCAAGCCCTTGAGGAGGTCATCAAGCGAGTTAATGCTGATGATGCCAAAAAGGGGGAAGGTAGTGCAAAGAAGAGAAAGTTGATTCAGTCTGTGCTGAAAAAGAAGCCTGCCCCTTCAGTTCTTGGTCCCAGTGGTGGAGCTAAAAAATGGACAAGGTTCGTGGCAGCGGCTGAGGGGAGTCAAAGTAAGTCTGAACCCCCTCAGAAGAAGTTGAAGCAGACTGCAGATACTTTGGCTGCCATTTGGGAAGAATCAGAGGAAGCTCAATTCCCGAGTTCGACTCAGAGGAAGGTTCCTGAAATGACCGAGAAGGAGAGAATGGCGAAGTTAGTAGAAATTACGCGCCTCAGTCAGATTCAGAGGCTGAAGGAGTCCAATGAGTACTTATCCGCTCAGTTGGAGAAGTACAAGTTTGCTGCTGTGAAGAAGAAGGAAACTCAGCGGAAGCTAAAGGCTGTTAAGGGTCAGGGACCCCCAAAGTCCGTGCTGGTTGAGGAGATCATTCCGGTGGAGATGATGGAATACTGGATTCCAGTCCGGAACAGGTGGAATTACCTTTACGATATAGTGGAGATCTGGAGTGATCTGAATGATGATAAGGCTGACATCTTCCACTACTGGATGTCGGAGGAGTATCCAAATCTCTGGATAGACATTATCCGACATGCTGACGCACAAGGTGTAGAGATTGCTACTCCTGACTTGGTCAGGTACTCCCCTCCCCTCATTGGGAAGTCTAATCAGCTGGACAGGGCAGCCATTCAGGCCGAAGTTGTCAGAGTCGCCCAAGTTTCAAATGTTGCATCTGATCCAATCAAGTTGGATCTTTGTCTGAGAAGGGTACTTGACATGTACAGAATTTCGGCCAGTCGCTGGGAAGGAGATGAAGAGTAGCTGATCAGGAGTTAGTTGTCAGGGAAAACTTTGTAATAGTTCCAGGATAATTTGCACTTCTCTATATATCAATGAAGTTATTTTGTTTTCCTGAGTACAACTTCTTGTTGACTCCTGAATTTACTTTTCAGCACTCTTATCAAACACTGTACTAACCCATTCCTTGTTTCATCTTATAGACTAAGTGCCTAGTGTGTCAGGAGGTACTGAGCTTATTTCACTGACTAAGTCAGTTGATTGTTTAGATGAATAGGAATTTACTTAAGGGTTTTGGCATCATCAAAAAGGGGGAAATTGTTGGGACAATCTGAGTGTTTTGATTAGATCCCAAAACCCCTGATGAATTTGCCTAAGTACAGTTAGTCAGGATTGTCTAGATCAGGATAGTCAGGTTAGGGATTCAGTTCAGGGGGAACGTGTTGAAGACTGAAGAATGTTGGAGTCGACCCAATTACCTGAAGTCTGAAGTGCAACTTACCCTGAAGTAGGTCAGAGTCAGTCTTGCTGAAGATTGCCTGAACTGAAGCTGAAGACCGAAGCTTGAAGATCCATCCTAAAGACAATCCGGAGCACCATTGACTGATGTTTCTACTGAGTACACTAAGCATACTCAGGACAGAACTTAGTCAGTGAAGAGTAGTGTAACCTATCAGGCTGAGCTGAATGCTCGTAAGACCTGACTTAGGCCTTGAGTCAGTTTATCTGACTCATGTAAGTCCAAAGCAAAGAGGTTACACTTACTGGGCTGAAAAACCTATCAGGCTAAGCTTAATGCTTGTAAGACCTGACTTTGGCCTTGAGTCAGTTTATTTGACCCATGTAAGTCCAAAGCAAAAAGGTTATTTATGGTATGGGACAGTTGACATTTATGTTAACACCTGAGAGACAAAGAGAATGTCAGTAGACTCCGATAAAGACAAACATTCATGCTGAGTAAATGACAAGAAACTCGGAGCTTTGAATGAACGAAAAAGGACAAGTGTCTGACGAACAACTAGCCATTTGTACGGAGAGCCAATCGTCTTCTGACACGTATGTACGGAGTCTGCGCAGCAGTTAATGCGGCATTTAATGCGTCTCAGAGTTGCAGGCGGCGGGACAGAATTTTCTAGTTTAAGCATGGGAAAAAGGTCAACAAGTACATCTAGCCTGCAACCACCCTAAAATAGGAAGATTTGGGTGGATCTCCTCCAACGGATCTAATTCAAATCTCTCCTATAAATACAGAGAGCCTTGCACCCATTCAAGGCTAACGGGAAATTTCCAAGCGAAAGCTCTCAAGAATCCAAGCACTCAAAGCATACTTTGAACAACACTCTGTAATTAAATTTCCCAAGTGTTGTAGTAGGATTCACTCTGTATTTTCTTAGTTTTGATAGCTCTAATCCTTAGCATCGATTTGTATTGCTAGGGTTATCCTTAGTTGGAAACTAAGAATACCAAACCACTCAGGGTGTGAGATTGGTTGGTTAGAAGGACTGGGAGTTGTAAATGCCTAGGGGTCAGTTCCTAAGAGAGGAAGTTGGATATTCGTGTCCCTTGGCACGTAAAAACCAAGTACCTATCCTCAGGGTTTTGAGGATAGCTTCCTGTTAAATCAGGTCGTGGACGTAGGAGTTGGTTATCTCCGAACCACGTTAAAAAGACCCTTGCATGTGTGCTGATTTACATTATTGTTCAGGATCATAATTGTCATCATATTAAACTGAGCTTCTTGCATTGTTTTGAAAACTATTAGGACTGACTCTTCATCCTGATTAGTAAAACTGTGCACCAGCCTTAACCACCATTTACTAAGCAAACTCAGAGAAAACATTTTCAGAAACTAAAACGAGTAAATTCTAAGGGCTCACATTCCGTATGTACTCTAGCTTACTGAGATAGTAGTCCAACTGACTTGCTTCCGAGCAGTCAGTAGGTTTGTTATCTCTACTGAGCTTCTGAGCACATTACTCACACTCAGCCTATCTGACTCCATTACTGACTTGTCCCTGCTGCCCCTACGGACTATCAGTTTTGCTGAGTAATTCAGGATCTTCCTAACTGAGCGTGTTAGAACATTTTTCTGAGTATTCAGAAAAATCTGATATCAATGTATTCCCCCCATACACTGATTATACTCGTTTCGGGACCAACAAAAAACTTAGAAATTTGTAAAATCTTAAAAATTTATAAAACCTTAGAAATTTATAAAACCTTAAAAATTTATAAAACCTGAGAAATTTATAAAACCTTTGAAATTTATAAACCATAGAAATTTATAAAACCTTAGAAACTTATAAAACCTTAGAAACCTTAGAAATTTAAAAAACTTTAGAAATTTATAAAACCTTAGAAATTTATAAAACCTGAGAAATTTATAAAAGATTTGAAATTTATAAACCGTAGAAATTTATAAAACCTTAGAAACTTATAAAACCTTAGAAACCTTAGAAATTTAAAAAACTTTAGAAATTTATAAAACCTTAGAAATTTATAAAACCTTAGAAATTTATAAAACCTTAGAATCCTATAAAACCTTAGAAATTTATAAAACCTTAGAAAATTATAAAACCTTAGAAACTTATAAAACCTTAGAAATTTATAAAACCTTAGAATCCTATAAAACCTTAGAAATTTATAAAACCTTAGAAAATTATGAAACCTTAGAAACTTATAAAACCTTAGAAATTTATAAAACCTTAGAAATCCTATAAAACCTTAGAAATTTATAAAACCTTAGAAATCCTATAAAACCATAGAAATCCTATAAAACCTTAGAAATCCTATAAAACCATAGAAATTTATAAAACCTTAGAAATTTATAAAACCTTAGAAATTTATAAAACCTAAGAAATTAATAAAACCTTAGGATTTCTATGGTTGATGTATTATGAGACTTTTATTATGGATTTATGTGAGGTATTTTTATTAATTATGTTATGTGTTAAATTGCATGAAGTTTAGGAGTTAAGTTGATGGAATTATTTTATTAAATTAGCAGCTGCTGGACGATTTTTATTTGTGTTTGAATATATGGAATTATGTGATTAATTGTCCTAAAGAATTAGTTATAGTCCTTGGATTTGCATGCTTAATAAGTCATCGATTTTAACCCCAAAAATTATGAAATTTTACCAAAATCATTGCCATGAATTATTATGCATGTTGGCCAATTTTCGTGAGTTTTTACCTAATAGAAGCCGAGGATTTGATTTTAGTCCATTTTGCGATTCTAGTCCTCAAAATCCTTTTTTTAAAAATACCAATTGCATGCCCAGCTATATTTCGAAAGTTTGGCAGTTTATTAGCCATTAAATATTAAGTTATTTTGGTCTTAAAACCTGGAGTAAATTCGTTTTAAGGTTACAGCTTTAAATTAGTCCTTTTAAGAGAATAAGAGATAGTAAGGATTTATTATTGATTTTTGTACTCATTTCTATATGCTTTTGTTGTGCTTATGTTCATATTTGACCCTAATATGATATATATTGTGCTATTAACCCTTTTTGGCTAGAAAGTTGTGTTTATAGGTAAAAACGAGCAAAATGGGAAAGAAACGAGCAAGATCGAGAAAAGTCTGAATTTTGGAGTTGAGCAAAATGAATAAATTAATATTCCATGTTGAAGAGCTTGAAGATAGGGTCACAACGAAAGAAGAATCGAGTCAATCGGAGTCCTAGAACTCAAGATATGATGAAAACGAGGAGAGTCGAGCATGACCCGAGCTAAGAAGTGGGATCGGCAGGAAATCTTCTCGGATCGGCAGCACATCAACGTGGATCGCGCGGATGCGTGCGGGAGCGGCAGATGAAGGCGCGCACGACCTCGCGCGCGATCGCGATCGTTAGGAGTTCAGTTGTGGTTCGGCAGTTTGGTAAAGCACGCGAAATCGCTGCCGATCACGATCGGCAGCCCTCCAGTTCACGTTTGGCAGCAGTTCCGAAATTCCACAATTTCAGGGATACTTTCATATTTTTGCGCGTTTTAATGAAGGGCATCTTAGTCAATAATCCAAGGGTACTATATATACTTCCATCCCAGATTTCCAAAGAGGAGGCTCTCATATTTTTATATTCACATACATCATCATATTCTCTCTCTAGATTAGGAGAAGTTAGTGTAGTTTCCAAATTGGTGTTTTAGATTTCCACTTACGATTTCTGCGATATCTTTTGATCTACAGTACGGATCATCGATCCGTCATCTCCTGCATACTCAGCATAGCTCCAGCTACATTCCTACCGGTTGAATTTCAATTTGCATTGTTGGATTAATTTCTAGCTTATAGAGGTAAACTTGTATCTTTTCAATTCCAATTGTAATAGGTGAATTTTTGTATACTCTTTATAATTCCTGCGCAATTATGATTGTAGTTAATTCAATTTCCATTTTGTTTGCACAATTAGCCATGGGCTAATCTCTTAGTGTGTTGGTGTACGATACCTATGGAGTAGTGTGGTGTATATGTTGATCTTATGAGTGCATTGAGTTGTTGTATGATCAATTCTCTACTTTGATGGTTTGCAAGAATGCTTAATATGCTCAATAGATTATATGGGCCATTAGAAGTTAATCTCATACGAGAGTTGGGTTAATTTCCTTAATCTTCTTATAATTAGGCCATTGCATGTTAGGTGTTTGTTAATATTCGTAAGATAATGAGAATTGCCATAGTGAATTAGAAAGACAATTATAGACTTTTATGTGCATCTAGGGAGACCTTTGCATGTTTGAGTGGCTTGCCCATTGATTGTACCATACCTCATGCATGAGTAAGTGAAACTTCACCACACGAAACATAGGATAGTACACTAACGCATCTCTCACACATTTGCTCACTTTGCATCCCAAGGTGATAGGTAGTTTACTTGATTGACGAACTTGTAGACGATAGATACATTATCCCCTTTTCTTGCTTTAAGTTTTCGAATTAAGAACAATGATCTTACCTTACAATCCGCCCTCTCCCTGTGTTCGATATAATTAAAACTTGGTCAAGCTTGCCGCAGCAATAACGATCGTGTACACTTGCACGTTAACACCAAATAGGCAAACAAGTTTTTGGCATCGTTGCCGGAGAGACGGCTTGTTTATTTGGTTTTGTAAGATTTTGTTCTTTGTTTTCGATTTTTGCCTTATTTTTGTGTGAGGAATTTTGATACTTGTTAATTTTTGCAGGATTTTATGAACTTGAGATGGATAGATATCACAACTCTTCCTACCATCCACCAAATACCCAACCTTCTACATCCTACAATTACCAACCTTACACTCATCCAAAGGAAGGATCCTACCATCACAATCATACTGCCCATAACTCTATACCGACTACATCTTATAATCAAGAAAATTCCACTTATCTCCATGAAACATTACAGCTCATACTCAAGCAACTTGATGATTTAAGAAGTGAAGGACGAAGGAGTTTCGAGGTTACAAACTTGAAGTTTGATGCAATTTGTCGAGATCAAGGAGCTAGAATAAAGGGCTTAGAAGCACAAGTGGAGCAAGTATCAAGAAAATATGGACAAAGGGCCCGTGAATGCAAATCTTTCTTGATTGAAGCTCAATTGAGAGAAGAGTGCAGTGCTATTGAGTTAAGAAGTGGAAGACGATATGAGGGACCTAGTGTTCCAATTTGTGAAGAGGAAGAAGAAAAAGGAATAGAAGAGGAGAGGATTGATGATATAGATGTGGGAGCCGATATGGAATACTCTATTCCATTTGGAGAAGAAGAAGGGAAAGAAGAGGAAAGCAAGGTGGAAAAAGGGTTTGTGGAAGGAGGAGACAAGGATGGAAAAGAAGAGAAAGAAAAATACGTTCCAAAGTGGAAAAGAGTGTGAAAAGAAAGGGCTAAGAAAAACAAAGTGGAAGAAGATGAATGGGGGGTGCCGAAAATGGTGGTGCCCATCCCATACCCTCAAAGGTTCGCCAAGAAGAAGCTTGATGACAAGTTCAACAAGTTCCTAGAAGTTTTCAAAAAGCTTTATATAAATATTCCTTTTTATGAGGCCTTGGAACAAATGCCAAGTTATGCAAAGTTTATGAAAGATCTCTTAGCCAAAAGGAGAAGAGTGGAGGGGCCGAAAACGGTAAAATTGACTAAGGAGAGTAGTGATGCTTTGACAAGAAAGCTCCCTCGAAAAGAAAAGGATCCTGGATGCTTCACAATTGTTAGTACACAAAGCCCTATGTGACCTAGGAGCAAGCATCAATTTGATTCCACTCTCGATCTTCAAAAGTCTAAATCAAGGCCATTTGAAGGGAACTTCCACCACTTTCCAATTGGCGGATGGATCAACTACGATTCCTAATGGCTTTTTAGAGGATGTACTTGTGAAAATTAAAGATTTCACATTTCCAGCGGACTTTTATGTTCTTGATATGGAAGAAGACAAAGACATCCCTCTTATTCTAGGAAGACCTTTCTAGGCTACCGCCCGAGCGGTCATTGATGTTTATAATGGAGATCTTACTTTGAAGCTTGGGGGTGATGAACTTCACTTTTCTATACAAGAGGCTATGAAGCATCCGAAGGAGAATTCATCTTGTAACTCAATTGATGTTGTCGAGCTTTGTATTCATGAAGCTTATGAAAATGCTGAAATTTCTTTCTTCACTTCTAATTATGAGATTCCAAATTATAATGAGAATAAAGAAATTGATTGTCTTGATGTTGATGATGTAGGTAATGAAGATAAAGGATCCATGATGACTCAAGGGAAAGAAAGACTCTTTGAAATTAAAGAAGAGGAGAGTACAACAAGAGGAGTAGGAGAAGCAAGTAAGGACAACGAAGAGAAGGATAGGGTGGAAATTTCAAAAGGAGTGAAGAATAAGCTTGATGAGAGGTTCAAGAAATTTCTTGATTTGTTTACTAAGTTATATGCAAATATGCCTTTTAAAGAGGCTATTGAGCAAATGCCTACCTATACAAGATTGTTGAAGGATCTTGTGTCGAAGAAAAAGAAAGAGGAGCCCGAAGTTGTAAAACTCACTCAAGAGAGTAGCAAACTCATTATGAAGCATCTTCCAAAAAAATTGAAAGATCCGGGTTGTTTTACTTTGGATTGCCAAATTGAAGGAAGCAATGTTATTAAGGCATTATGTGATCTTGGGGCTAGTGTGAACGTTATGCCTTTATCCATAGCTAAAAGACTGGGATTAAAGGACATAAGGACTATGTCGAGTAATCTTTACATGGCGGATAATTCAAAGGTGCAACCGAGAGGAATTGTGGAAGATGTTGTGGTCCAAATTGGTAAGTTCTTGTATCCGGTCGACTTTGTGATTCTAGATGTAAAGGAAGACAAGATTACTCCTCTAATTCTTGGGAGGCCTTTCCTTGCGACTTCGGACGCTTTGATAAATATTCAAAAAGGAGAGGTTACCTTGAAGATGAATAAGGAGAGAAATACTTTCTCAATTTATGATTCTTCAACGAGTTCCCCAGGGATTAAGGGTGGAATTGCAAAAACGGTATCAAGAACTTGCAATCTTGAGAGTGGAGTACTTGAAGAAATTCCTTTTGAAAAGAAGAAGAAGGTGAATGAAGACAAGGGGATAAAAAAAACTGTGAAGAAAGTATGTTTTTGGAAGAGGAAATTGAGTGATGTACGTCACTCAACTCTTATCGATTTTGATGTTACTTGAGCTTGAAAGAGTCGTCCGGCTAGGGGACGTTAAATCCAAGCGCTAGATGGGAGGCAACCCATCCGTATCCTTTATTTCTTTTAGTTTTTTTTTAATTTTATTGATTTTTGATTGGAATGGACGCATGAGATTATTTGGTATTTTTAGCCATTGTAGTATGATCATTGCATGTTGATTTTGAGCTTATATGATTAGGAAGAGTTGGGAGTGAATTTTTGATATAATCTTGATGAATACTTGCTTGTGAGTTGAGAGTTTGTGCTTAATTGGTTGTATGTGATAGCAAATTTGTCATTTATCACTTTTCCAAACTTTATTAGGATTTACAATCCGAAAAAGTTTGGGGGGGTGTGTTCGTGTTAAATTACCTCAATTTGCTACCATATTTGATCCATATTGTTGATATTCTTGGTATATTTTGAGTATTATGAGGAGTTATGTAGGAAAAGTACTAGAAAAAGGGTGAAAAATAAAAAATTCTCGAAGAAGAGTAAGGGCTTAGATTGGCAGAACCCACACTAGGGATCGACAGGTCCTACACTTTGGATTGCACGAACCTTTGCGGGAGCGGCAGCAAGGGGATCGCGAGAGCTCCCGCGCGATGTAGTTCGGCAGGCGACACGAAGGAGTTCGGCAGCTGGATATTCCGCACGAACGCGCTGCTGAACCGCGCGATCAGCAGCTAGCAGGTAGGGGGTCGAGCGACGTTGCTGAAATCAGAATTTTGACCGTATTTTAGTCAAATTTTGAACACAACTTCCAAGGTAAGCCCACTAACCCTCTACACCTTTTAATACCCTTTTTACACACACAAACACACACTCAAAATTCTTGCAAACTCTCCCCTCTCAAAACTCACAAAAAGAAAATAGAAAGAGGAGAAATTTCACTTCTCAAATTTTCGACCTCCTCTGGATTATTCCTTCCACAGGTATGTTCTTTTCACTCTTCTCTATCTAATGCAATTGATTAAATATCATATTGGATATGGATATTTAATTTATGGAGAAATTAATAATATATTAATTTAGAATTAATTATTATTAATTATTTAATTAATTTGGAATTAATTAAAGTCATTTAATTAAATTGGATTTAATTAAATAAAGATTTCCCAACAATAATATTATGGAATATTGTTGTAGGATTTTATATATAGGGAAATAAAGTCTCTACAGATTTGTTTCTAAATACAAGACTTTGTGTATATAGAAATAATATCTCTACAGATTTATTTCTTGATTTGGGTCTGCTTAAGACTTAAGCCAGGTCTCCACTATATATACTGGATCATGGGAAATTCCAATACACACAAGATAATACTACAATATTACTTCTCCATAAAACCTAGACTTAGGATTTTCCTAGCAAATCCATCTCTTGGTACAAGGCTGGCAGGATAATGCAGATATGTGAATGAGTGTTACGTGGATACCATAGTAGAAGATTTCTGCTACAAATTACTGTAAGATCACTATTTACGTATCCCGTTATTCAATTACGCAATTGTTGTTCGTTGTTGGTGAACTGTTATTTCCGCTGCGCATGTTTTACGTGAATTACGTGCCTATAAATTCCAACAGTGGTATCAGAGCTCCAGGCTCTTGATTAATTGCATGAATTGAATCTAATTGATAGTTTATAATTTTTTTTATAAACTGGTATGGTCGATTATCGACCATACTATTTGTTTTGTGTACGGATGTATCTATCTATAACCTTTGGGTTATTTTCTCTTGTACCCCACTTCCGTCGTCTCCTTCATCCCAATCGTGTTATCAAATTAGGTTTATGAGAAACCCATGGCGCCACCGTTGCTGTAACATCGCTCACATATTTCTGATTCACAATGGTGCTACACGATGTCGCTGAAGGCCAATGCTAGGCGTTGAGCCTCGTGACACCTGTGACAGCCCGCATTGCGTCTACTTCTGCCTCGAGTCCGATGTCGATTAGATCGACTGGTTTATCGATTGAGAGCTTGATTTGCTTCATCTTTCATCACCGATCCGTTATTGTTCAGTGGTGGTGGTGATTTTCCTGTTCCGATGGGTCAATCACCGCCCCGTATGGCGGCAATACAGAGATACAATGATGATTTTCATTTAGAGGCGGCGACGGAGCCACAATTCGCTCGAAGCGGACGGTAGTGGCCGCACCGCTCGCGTGTTGCGATCCTTCGTTCGCTCTGGTTTTGGTTTCAGTTTGTTATGGTGCATTATTTCACAAATTCACTGTGAAAAGGCGGCGGTACTGTGCACGCGCAGCCATCTTCCAGTCGATCATCTTCGCCTATTCTCACTGTTCTTCGTCCTTAAACTGAAATTTTCGATTTAATTAGATTGACTCGATTAATTCGCTTCACATGATGTTGTTTGACAACTGATTTGGTGATTTTTGGGATTGAGAACGAACACGGGAATCACTAATAACAGACACGATGCTGTCGGATTTGGGCGGTGATGCGGGGAGGGCCGATTTGCAAATTTGATTTGGCAAAGCCCTCCTATGCAATTTTAGAAATTGCATCTGAGCCCCTGATTATAATAAATTATTTTTTTTAATTTGATTATCTTAAGGGCTGATTAAGTTGGACTTAATAAAATTGTGTTAGTTGGACTAATGATGAAATTTAATTAATTGGATTAATTGAATTTAATATTAATAATGAATTTAATTAATAAACTTAATTTTAAAATTGGATTTTTAAAATTTTGGTTTAGAGAATTAAACGAATTGTTAATTCCCACTTGTGTTAACATGTTTTAAATAATCTGTTAACGCACTTTATAGTCCGCGTTATAATTTTTTGGGTAGGCGGCGCCCGATAATTGCTAAAATGTGATGTAGTTTAACATGTTGGATCTCGATTAAGCAATTAATACCCTGCCTTTAAAAATGTTCCTCACTAAAATATGGTTTTCTCATTAATTTGATATGATGTCTTCCATCAAAATTAAAAGTAAACCAGAGATTTCGTTCCAATGAGTATTTAAGGCCCCAGTCTTTTGCTCGGATCTACATCTAACGGGACTTTTATAGGGACATATAATGTCGCCTCTTGATGGTTGTAAACCAACTTAATTTGTTTCACCAGCCCCAACAGGGAAACAAAGTTAAGGGACATCCGATTGAACTAGGTTCAATCAACTAGGAATTGCAGTTTTGGCAATTGGCTTAGAAGGCCTACCAGTTGTGCTATTGCAGTAATCAGCCCCAGCAGATATTGTAATAGTAGAAATGTGGATCCTAGTCCATTATGATTTATATTGTATAAGTTCGTACTCTTCCGATGAGGTCGTTGAGTATGTGAAAATAATGGAGATAAAATAAATATAAAGGCCATGTTTATTTTGATTGCTGAATATTGATCACAGGAATTATGTGTTTAATTCCCATTTTATTTTATTTCTCTAGGATTGTTGAAATGAATAACTTATCATTGAGAAGTGTTCTGGAAACGAACAAATTGGCTGGGACAAATTTTCTGGACTGGCACCGAAACATGCGTTTGGTGCTAAGGCAAGAAAAGATTGAGTACGTGTTGGACACGCCAATCCCTGTTGCCCCTGAGGTTGGTACTGAAGAGGCTGAAGCGTTTGACGCTGCCAATCTCAAGAAGCATCAAGAGGATGCTTTCCAGGCTTAGTGAGTTATGTTGCTCGGTATGACTCCCGAGTTGCAAAGGCAGCATGAGAAGATTCCTCCCTTTGAGATTCTCCAGCATTTGAAGGAACTCTTTGATTCTAAATCTCGTTCCGAGATTTATGAAGTGATGAGAGATCTGTTCAGATGTAGGCTAGCTGAAGGAGGGAAGATGTCACCTCATGTTTTGAAGATGATAGGCTTAATCGAGAAACTTGGTTGTTTGGGCTTTGAGCTCAAAACCAATGTTGTTGTTTATGCTATCCTTCAGTCACTTCCCGATTCGTATTCTAGTTTCATAGTAAACTTCAATATGAATAAGATGGAATCGACCATGCCTAAGCTTCATAACATGCTCAAGACTTTTGAGTCTTCCACTGCTAAAGAGAGGCCCGTACTCATGGTGAGTGCTTCTACTTCTTCTGCCCCGAAGGGAAAGAAGAGGCCCGTACTCATGGTGAGTGCTTCTACTTCTTCTGCCCCGAAGGGAAAGAAGAGGCGAAGGAGCAAGGCTAAGAAAGGCTATAAGCCCAACTCTCTTAAGCCCAAAGGTGGAATCCAAAAGAAAGAGCGGGTCGATAAGGATGTATGCCTCCACTGTAAGCAGAAGGGGCATTGGAAGAGGGACTGCAAGGTTCTAGCAGCTGAAAAGAAGGCACAAGGTGCTTCAACCACTGGAACAATTATGTTTGTTATTGAAATAAACATGTCCACAAATGATTCTAACTGCTGGGTATTAGATACCTGTTGTGGCTCACACATTTGTACGAATGTGCAGGGTCTCAAGGATAGCAGGGCAGTTAGAGCTGGTGAAGTCGCCCTTCACATTGGGAATGGAGCAAGAGTTGCTGCTAAACGTGTTGGGACTTATATTTTAGACTTACCATCTGGTTTTAGATTAGAATTGAATAATTGTTATTTCGTTCCATTTATTACTCGTAACATTATTTCTATTCCAATGTTAGACATTGAGGGTTTTTCCTTCCATTTCACAAATAATAATTGTTATTTTTCGCTTAATGGTGTTGTTTATGGAAATGCTCCTTTATTGAATGGTTTATATTTGTTACATTGTGGATATGATATTCTTAATATACAAAACAAAAGACTCAAGCTTAGTAATCATGAAAACTCGACTTACTTATGGCATTGTAGACTTGGTCATGCAAATGAAAACAAGATTGCAAGGTTAAGGAAGTTAGACTACTTAACCCCATTCGACTTTGAGTCTTATGGTAGTTGCGAATCCTGTCTTAAGGACAAGATGATCAACAAACCCTTTTCTGGGAAAGGGGTTCGTGCTAAAGAAGTTTTAGAGCTGATCCACAGTAATGTATGTGGACCTTTGCCCACTCTAGCTAGGGGTAACTTCGGCTACTTCATCACATTTACAGATGATTTCTCTAGATTTGGATATGTGTATCTTATGAAACACAAGTCCGAATCCTTCGAGAAATTCAAGGAGTATAAGGCTGAAGTAGAGAAGCATCTTGGTAAGAGTATTAAGACCCTTCGATCAGATCGAGGAGGTGAATACCTTAGTCATGAATTCACGGATTATCTGAACATTGCATGGAATCCAATCACAATGGACTCCTCCCGGAACTCCCCAGATGAATGGAGTATCCGAGAGAAGAAACCGGACCTTGTTAGACATGGTCAGGTCCATGATGAGTTTTTCCTGTCTTCCGACATTTTTATAGGGATACGCGTTACAAACCTCTATCTACATTCTGAATAGGATTCCTTCCAAATTGGTTGAGCATACACCATACGAGTTATGGCATGGCAAGAAACCATCCTTCTCACACATTAAAATGTGGGGTTGCCCAGCGTTTGTGAAGAAGATGCTGACCGATAAGTTGGAATCCAAGGTGAAAAGGGTTATTTTGTGGGATGTCCTAAGGAAACTAGAGGATATTACTTCTATCTACCTGAGAAACAAACAGTGATTGTTTCCAGGCAGGCCAAGTTCCTCGAAGAAGACTATGTTTTTAAGGAACAAGGTCGTAAGAAGATAGAACTTGAAGAAATTCAAGAACCACAAATTAACAAAGAGACTAATGATTTGTCAAAGCAACATGACAAAGAATCAGTGGGAGCATTCAACGACCATCATGGTGGAAGTTTATCACTAGGTGATCCTCTTTCAGCCAGTGGGAGCGTAATTGGAGTTGCATTGCCTTCACAACAGACTCCAAGTAGGCTGAATGAGAATAGCATAGTTCAAACTCCCGCTCAAGAGGCATGCGAAAGTGTCGCTCTTGAGGCCTCTATGGACAACGATGAGATCGTTGTACCACAAAATTTTCACGATCAGAATGTACAGCCTGCACAACCACAACTCCGTAAGTCTAATAGAATTCGTAATCTACCCACTAGATATTATGGCTTCCTCGTGGAGGAAGATGATAACGTGGAGATCCCGAATAAAGACGAACCTAGAACTTACACTGAGGCAACATTAGATGTTGACTCAAAGAAGTGGCACGAAGCCATGAAATTCGAGATGGACTCGATGTACACCAATCAAGTCTGGGACTTGGTTGAGTTGCCAAAAGGAATAAAACCCATAGGTTGCAAATGGGTCTTCAAGCGTAAGACCGATGCAAATGGCAAAGTACAAACCTACAAGGCTAGGTTGGTGGCGAAAGGTTATAGTCAACGCGAAGGCACTGACTATGACAAGACTTTCTCACCTGTTGCTAAGATCAAGTCCATCCAAATTTTACTTGCGGTAGCAGCACACTATGATTATGAGATTTGGCAGATGGACGTCAAAACAGCTTTCCTCAATGGTAATATTGACAAGGAAGTGTTTATGACTCAACCAGAAGGTTTTATATCTATGCTAAAATCTAATCTTGTGTGCAAGCTAAAACGATCCATTTATGGATTGAAGCAAGCTTCTAGGAGTTGGAATATCTGATTTGATGAAGCTATCAAGTCTTATGACTTCATCAGAAATGCGGAAGATCCTTGCGTTTATCGTAAATGCAGCGGAAAGAATATTATCTTTATAGTCATGTATGTAGATGACATACTGATTATAGGAAATAATATTTCGCTAATGTAGTCCGTTAAAGATTAGTACTCAAAGACCTTCATGGTGAAGAGTCTTGGTGAAGCCTGCTACATCCTAGGGATTAAGATCTATAAAAATAAATCTAAGAGGATGTCGGGATTGTCACAGTCCACCTATGTAGACAAGGTGTTGAAGTGTCTCACGATGGAGAGCTATAAGAGAGGTTCTCCATCGGCAAATCATGGGATATAAGCTGTCAAAGAAGGATTGTCCTTCTTGTGAAGTAGATATCTAGCACATGAAAGAATGTCCCATATGCACCAGCAATTGGGTCCATCATGTACGCCATGACTTGCACAGGGTCCGACGTGGCCTACACTGTCAACCTCACTGGTAAATACCAATAGAATTCGAGTGAGTCTCACTGGATTAATGTCAAGAACATTCTAAAGTATCTTAGATGAACTGAAGAATGTTTCCTTAATCTACGATAGACAGTCAGAGCTAGTAGTAACTGGCTAAGCTGACATTAGTTTCCAGTCCGACTATGATGATTGAAGATCACAGTCAGGTTATATTTTTCAATCTCAATAATGGGGGTAAGTTGGAATAGTTCCAAGCAAGAGTTTACCATTAATTCAACAACCGATGCTGAGGACATTGCTATATCAGAGGCCTTTGAGGCTATCTGGATTTTAAAGTTCTTAAGAGAACTAGGGGTAGTTCTAAGTGCCAGTTGTCAAATAGAGTTGTATTGTGACAACGCTGGTGCGATTGCGTAAGCAAAGGAACTGAGATCTAATAGCAGAAACAAGCATGTACAAATGTGTTATCATGTGATCCGAGAGACCATAATGATAGGAGAGATAGAGTCAAAATGTATCCCCCATAAAGGATACTTTTGCAAATCCTTTTCACCAATTATTCATGTACACACTAGACATTTTGATGGTCTAGGTGTTAGGCATGTAGGTGATTGGCTCTAGTCCAAGTGGGAGATTGTTAGTGTTAGTGTCCTAGAGACAATCTATTGTAAGGACATAATACTAAGATGATATTCAGTTTTATGTTTAATATTATTGTTTGTTTAATATTAAATATTTGGCATCATACTTATTCGAATATAATGTTTGATTGTTTGCATATATTCTTATTTGTGTTCCCCTGAATCATTGCTGTCATTGAGTGAGTGAGAACTCAGATGACCTAAGCATGATTCTCAAATAGCCCCGATCAAGGATCATCAAGAATGGGATATTGATGATGCAATGGAGATTGGTGTGCGATCTGCATCATACTCTTAGAGAGTGTAGTAAGATCTCACTTACTATGAAATACTAGGTATCTCATGATGGATGCACAGATACCTTAGAGGGTATTGGTATACCCATCCGAGAAACCATTTGATGTAATTCCACATTACATGTGTCTACGTGTGTCTCGGTTAGTGGGAGCGACGTGATACTCCTTTGACTTGAGGTCAATACGCACGACATGTGTGGAGTGATGAACTTTGACCATGACCGACGCTTGGACCCTTCCATGGGCAGATATGGCTTGGATTGGGTTTATCACGAAATGCATGTGCGTGGTAGTTGAGCCAAGAATAGGATTCATTCCTCAATGTGGATTTAGAGAGAATACTCATGTTCTCATCATAATTGGATCTAAGTCGTCGGCCGACGCGCATCAGCTTAGACTTTGTGGCTAAGTGTGATTTACTTGATCAATTAGTGATTCGAGATAATATGATTAAGCTATTTGAATAGACACTTCATCAAGTTCAAGGCTTAATCGAGTATTCGTGAATGAAAGGAAGATATCACGATAGCCTACATATTGCAGGTAGTTGCAGATTCTTCGCAACGTACCTCGTATATTGAGATTGTCTGATTTATTGTCTAGGGTTCAATTAGGACCGTTAGTTTGACTAATCGCTCGATATACGAGGGCTTATGGGTCACACAACAAGTAATAGTTGTTTACAGATTAGAGCAATTGATTAAATATCATATTGGATATGGATATTTAATTTATGGAGAAATTAATAATATATTAATTTAGAATTAATTATTATTAATTATTTAATTAATTTGGAATTAATTAAAGTCATTTAATTAAATTGGATTTAATTAAATAAAGATTTCCCAACAATAATATTATGGAATATTGTTGTAGGATTTTATATATAGGGAAATAAAGTCTCTACAGATTTGTTTCTAAATACAAGACTTTGTGTATATAGAAATAATATCTCTACAGATTTATTTCTTGATTTGGGTCTGCTTAAGACTTAAGCCATGTCTCCACTATATATACTGGATCATGGGAAATTCCAATACGCACAAGATAATACTACAGTATTACTTCTCCATAAAACCTAGACTTTGGATTTTCCTAGCAAATCCATCTCTTGGTACAAGGCTGGCAGGATACTGCAGATTTGTGAACGAGTGTTACGTGGATACCATAGTAGAAGATTTCTGCTACAAATTACTGTTAGATCACTATTTATGTATCCCGTTATTCAATTATGCAATTGTTGTTCATTGTTGGTGAACTGTTATTTCTGCTGTGCATGTTTTACATGAATTACGTGCCTATAAATTCCAACAGAATGAAATTGGCATAACTATTAGTTTGCATGACCAATTCCTGAATTTTTAGTTATCACCCTTTGTGTTCAATCCTAGTAGGCTTGTTGAAGTAATGAGTGTATTGGCATGAATATATTTTTGTTTAAGTTTCTATCTTGAAGATCCCACTCTACGCACATCTTATACTTGGTTGATTTATATATGGAATTTTGTAGGAATGTGTAAGAAAGGAAAAGGAAAAGCGTCAAGTTCCAATGCAAGCGAAAAGTGGAATGATCCCACTTTAGAGGAAGCATGTCAAATAAAGTGTGGAGATAAGCCATCCAACCATGAACTCTTCTTCGGGGATAATGATATGTATTTCAAATTGTTTGGAAAAGTGAAGGATGTAGAGTTCTATACGGGAAGGTATTATGATAGGAGAACCACTACACTTTGCAACTTTGGTGAAGATGTCGAAGAGTTGTTTGAAAGGATTGGTTGGAATGGTTTACTCTCCATGGAGTTTTATGGGTATTCCGAATAGGCATGCATCGAATTCTTTAGCACATTAGTAGTGGTGGAGGTTGATGGAGTTCCTACCAAGGCCAGGTTTCGTTTTAAAATGAGGACTTCGTTTTAACCACTGATCAAGTCAACCAAATCTTTGGTTGTGCGGAGAAGGTGCCTAGGAATCACTTCTATTCGTGGGAGAGATTCATTCGAGCCCAAGAGACATGGAACTTGATTAGTAAAGATGGAGAAGAGTATGTAGCCCAAAGTTCTAGAGCATCTCACCTTGCAAATCCTATCTTGGTTTATGCGCACAAGGTGTTAGCAAACACTGCTTTTGCTAGAATCGAAGGGAGTAGAGTTCGGGGTGAAGAGTTGTTTATTCTCCACTCCATGTTGACGTCCAAAAGAGCTAATTTTGGCGCTTATCTTTTGAAGAATCTCAGCCACCAAGTCACGAGGACAAATTGCTGTTATGGTGGGTTAGTCACTTTCATGTTGCAAAAGGTAGTCCAACAATGAATAGAGTGGTAATTGCACCCGAGCTTGTTGATTTGACCTTCATGATCAACACAAAGATTTTCAAGAAGAGGGGAAATGTCATTTGCATCATAGTGACAAACTCAAAAGACCTCTTCCCTCTACTTGACTATGACCTCATTACAGTGACGAAGGAGGATAATTTGTTGCTTAGATCCCCTCTGCACTTGCAAATAAAGGAGAAATTTAATCGAAGGACGTTCAAGAGACAGAAGGGTGAATCAAGCTCCCAACCCCAAGAAAATGAGCAAGAAGAAGGACATGAGCCGATGCAAGAGGAGTACTATAATCAAGGGGGTGGACATGTGTTTGAAGGATTGACTTATAATGAATGGGGCTATGAGGTAAGGTCGTTGAGGACCGACGTGGACGATCTTAGGAATGACTATTCCTTTCTTCGATCGGACATGACGAGGTTGACTGATAGTTATCATCTTCTGAACAACACAGTGGACTCCATTAACAGGAATGTGAACACTATGTCCCACAATATGGAAGAGATCCTTGAAGCCCAGCGTGCAATGATGAATTGGCACATGGAGAGGGCCACTTTCCTCATCCGCATTATCCTCCTTCGTGAAGTGATGATTTCAATCTAACTTCATAAGGATGGGTAACACTCTATTATCCCTATCTTGCTCCATTCCAATGATTTCGTAGTTTTATTTGTTATGTAGTGAATTGAAATTTCTATTGATTGTTACAATTTGTAGGATTTTATTATTTGGGTGATATTGCGTATTGATGATGTTTGATATTTTGCTTTGGATTTTTGATGATTGATTGTGTATTGTGCCTTATTGTGCATTGCATGATTCATGTCTCCACTCTTTTGCCAAATTTTCTAGACTTATGGTCCAAAAAAGTTTGGGGGGGGTGTGATCGTTTCGTCATTCTCATGACAATGCTATTATTTTTGGAAATATTCATAGGCTTTGATGCATAGTGTGTTGATGAGCCCATGTTTTGCTTGTATTTTTTGCCTTTTTGTTGCTTATTTTTTAGTAGTGAATGCATAAGATATGTTTATCGTTGTGTGAATGAGTTGAAAGTCTTGATTAGTGTAGTGGAATTATTGCTTAATTCTTGTTGATCTTTGATACTTTTGATTTCATGATACTTGAGATTTTGATGATATGAGCATTCTTGATATGATATGAGTCATGATCACCCTATACCCGTGAGTTTTGAGCCAATTATGCCCGTTTCAATCTTGAACGGATAATTTTCTTTGATGTGAATTCCACGCATGTGTATTATACTCTAGAACTTGGCTTGAGTCTTGTTTGAGGCTACATTAGACATTGATTTCACATGATATGATTTGAGGCCATCTTTGGATCTATATTGAGCTACTTTGCCCTATGAGCCTACCTTGATATTGATATCCATTGCTTACCATGTTGTGCCTATAATCCTTTCCTTTGGCTAACCATACTTTAAGCCATTTTCCTTCCTTTTTGGAACTCTCTTGTCCTTATGATTAGTAGAGTGAAAAGAAGGAAGGAAGATTGGTGATATGATGAAGAAATGGGTGGCCAAGGTGGGAAGATATTCAAATATGCAAGGATTGATGCAAAAATGTGCAAAGGCAAGTGCTAAAAAAAAAGCTTTAAAGAAAAAGGTTGACTTTTCATGAAAAATTGGTCAAGTTGACCAAAGTGTTGTGAGTATGTTCACAATTTTGCAAAGGGAAGATTGATGTTTAGAAGTGTGATTTTGAAAAGTGCATGAAGATGAGATTGCTATTTGTATAAAGATATGATCTACATGATGATTCCTTCTATGCTTTACTAATCATACTTAGTCACTATTATCCATATGATCCTTCCCTACCAAAGAGCCAACACTACAACCTTTAAAAGTCCTCAATGATGTGTTATTTAATTGTCATTTCAAGTGGTGGAGAATTTGAGAATTGAGCCAAGCTTATGGTAGTATGTGCATATTGTGTGAGGTACGAGAAAGCATAAACACTTGAGGGTTGAGTGAAACACTTATCTTAAGTGGATCATGACTCATTGACTTGACATTGTGTTTATTGATTTGATTTCGATAGTTAATTGGATGATATCGTATTTTAGATTACTAGATTTTGAGTGATGATTCTATGGCATTTGATCTGGTGCTTGATGCTTCATCGATACAATTATTCCCCTATCTTATCGCTTCGTTGCTCGAGGCCGAGCAACAATCTAGTTTGGGGGTGTGATTAGGGTCATAATTGCATGTTTTTGTACTCATTTCTATATGCTTTTGGTGTGCTTATGTTCATATTTGACCCTAATATGGTATATATTGTGCTATTAACCCTTTTTGGCTAGAAAATTTTGTTTATAGGTAAAAACGAGCAAAATGGGGAAGAAACGAGCAAGATCGAGAAAAGTCTGAATTTTGGAGTTGAGCAAAATGAAGAAATTAATATTCCATGTCGAAGAGCTTGAAGAGAGGGCCACAACGAAAGAAGAATCGAGTCAATCGGAGTCCTAGAACTCAAGATATGATAAAAACGAGGAGAGTCGAGCATGACCCGAGCTAAGGAGTGGGATCGGCAAGAAGTCTTCACGGATCGGCAGCACATCAACGCGGATTGTGCAGATGCGTGAGGGAGCGGCAGATGAAGACGCGCACGACCTCGCGAGCGATCGCGATCGTCAGGAGTTCAGTTGTGGTTCGGCAGTTTGGTAAAGCGCGCGAACTCGCTGCTGATCACGATCGGCAGCCCTCCAGTTCACGTTCGGCAGCAGTTCCGAAATTCCACAATTTCAGGGATATTTTCTTATTTTTGTGAGTTTTAATGAAGGCCATCTTAGTCAATAATCCAAGGGTACTATATATAGTTCCATCTCAGATTTCCAAAGAGGAGGCTCTCTGTTGGGAGAAATCCTAGCAGTCCCTGCCTTGGAGGCGAGCTGTGCTCAAGTCCACTCGTTCGGTCGATTAAAAGCATAGTTGCGTGCCACCCGTGGCGCTGAAGCTAGATATTGGGTTCAAAGGAATTTATTGTACTACTCATACCAATAAGGTGCATCTTCTTTTCTGGTGCCCATTGTGAAAGAACTCTAAAGTTAAGCGTGCTTGGCTTGGAGCAATTTCATGATAGGTGACCCACTGAGAAGTTCTCAGGGTGCGTACGAGTGAGGACATAAGCACGCTAGAAAAGACCCATGTTGGTTTGTGAGGATAGTATATCAGTTCTACTCAACGCAGCCGATCCTACAATTGGTATTAGAGCCCAGGTCACGGGTTCGAGTCCCCGTGGCGCAAATAGTGGTATGTTTGACTTCAAGTCAGGCTACTGCTAGGGGGGGGGATTGTTGGGAGAAATCCTAGCAATCCCTGCCTTGGAGGCGAGCTGCGCTCAAGTCCACTCGTTCACTCGATTAAAGGCATAGCTGGGTGACGCCCGTGGCGCTGAAACTAGATATTGGGTTTAAAGGAATTGATTGTACTACTCATACCAACAATGTGCATCTTCTTTTCTGGTGCCCATTGTGAAAAACTCTAAAGTTAAGCATGCTTGGCTTGGAGTAATTTCATGATGGGTGACCCCCTGGGAAGTTCTCAGGGTGCGTGCGAGTGAGGACATAAGCACGCTAGAAAATACCCGTGTTGGTTTGCGAGGATAGTACATCAGTTCTACTCAACGCAGCCGATCCTACACTCTCATATTTTTAGATTCACATTGTCACGCCCAGCAAAAATAGATTTAAGTTATGGATTATAAGTCGCATTTCAGGTTTTAAAGTTAAGTTGCGCGAGCCTTAAGTATTGTTTGCTAGATATTAAGAATATTATTTTCATTAAGGGTAAAGTAGTAAATGAGAATTTATTATTTTTGGGATTAGATATTATTGTGAGGATTAATTTTCGAGAAGGAACACTTTTAGGAGAGAGGAAATTCGAAGTTTGTTACAAGAATGAGGGTAATTTTGGAAGATCAAGTTTTTAAGTTAGTTAGAGTCCTTATTATTTTATTAGGAGAGATACAATATTATTTTATGAGGAATTTTCGAAATTAGCACTTAGGATTTAATTATTATGAAGTCTTGAGGTTGTTAGATTTATTATATTGGAGATATTAGAAAGATTACCAAGATTTCCTAAGAATGTTCCAAGATATGTTATGCCATATTTTTCACATCTTCATTTTCGGCCAAGATACCATATCTAAGCCATATTTTCGGCCAAGATACCTTAACCAAGCAAATATTTCATCCATAATCAACATATATTCACCAACATATTATTCAAGCCCTATATCTTTCTATCCTATATATATAGGACCCTTATTGGCAGCCAACACACACACACACACACCTTCATATTTTCGAGAATTCCCAAGAGAGTAAATAGGATCTATTATTTTCGAGAGTTCTTAGAGAGAGAAAGAGAGAGAGAGTTCGAAAGTTTGAGGAGAGTAGAGGATTCAACGCAAGGTTTTAGCAAGGCCGAACGTACACACATCATCTATTTTTTCAAAGAAATCAAAGGTGGGGATTTAACGGTGAAAAGTGGTATTTATGGTTCGATCTTTAAATGTTTTGTTGATGTGCTTATGTGTTTATATGCTAAAGAGGGATACTCTTATGTAGTATCAAAGATTAGATACGTTAATGCCGTATCAACAGATTAGACACGTTAATGCCGTATCAAAGATTAGACACGTTAATACCGTGTCAAAGATTAGATACGATAATACCGTATCAACAAATTAGACACGTTAATGCCGTGTCAAAGATTAGATACGTTAATGTCGTATCACAGATTAAGAAAGATTGGTATGTTTTCATGTTTGCATGTCCATTATATTTAGATTTCGAACTAACGTCCCCACTGAGTGATTATTTTATGATTACTCACCCCTTTCACAAAAATTATATTTTTCAGATTATGTTGAGTAAAGGACGTGATGGCGAGCGGTGGAGGCGTGTGGATGGGATATGAGAATTATAAAGTTAATGGGCAAGAATTTAATTGCAAGTTATTTGATTAATTGGTTTTACAAAATTTTATGTTAAGGATTATGATACTTCTTAATTTTCTTGAAGAGTATGATTGCATGCTTATGATTTATTTTAGTACATGGATTTTAATTAATTGCAAGATATATTTTCAATGAATATTATGCCTATTTGGTTTGATTGATGAGTCATGAAAGGTGAATTAGGATGCATGTTAGATATATATATTTTATTAGGAATTTTATGAAATTGTTAATATGAATTTTAGTATTTTTGCATGTGTAGGTTTTAATGTGTTTCTGTCTTCCAGTAAGTTTTACGGGATTTTACGATTTAGTGAGTCAAAGTTTTCGTAACTTAAATTTTATATTCAGTTAGAGTTTTTAATTAGCTTTCCAATGCCTCTTGAATCGCATGATTTGGAGTTATAATGAATTAGTTATGAATTTTTGAAAAATATGTGGCAGTTTATTGAGATTTCTGAATCTCGCGAATTTTTGATAAAAGTCAGTTACGAGTAAAATTCGGTAAAAATCATCGATGGATAATAGAGGTAGTCAGTAACCTACATGAATTTTTATGGAGTTTTTCCAGTAGTTTAAGTATTTTAGAATGATTTATTTCGTCGATGACGCACTGCTGAAATTATGCTAAAAGTATGAAATCTCTAGGAGTTTGTGAAATTGTGAGTTTTAATTTATGACCTATAAATTAGATTTATGTGAGATTGCATGATTAATTAGATTTTATTATTTGAAGGCATGTATATTATGTTTAGGATTTTATTGTTTAACTTTATGAAGGTATTTTTTATTTTAGTCCCAAAGGTTTTTAAAAAGAAAAGAAAATTTTATTCCAAGCATGTTAGTTCACGCTCTAAAATATATTTTCCCATATTATTAAAAATAAGTGAGACTTCCGTTGTTTAAGAAAATTGGGGCGTGATAGTATGGTATCAGAGCAGGTCTACGTTCTTGTAGACTTGTCAAAATAAAATATTTCTATGTGCTCTATGTGATTATATGTAAAGTTTTATGAGAAGATTTCATGGAAGGTTTATGAAAAGTGAAAGTGTAAAGTTTTAATTAAAAGAGGGATCTCCATCCATCACCGCCGCCGCAACCATCTCCGAGTCCTAAGGTATGTAAAGATTTTCAAAAGTTCAAGTTTATGATTTCAAAGGCATGATTTATGATTTATGAGGCATGACAAGGTCATGAAAGATATTTTATGAAAGTTATGAAAGGCCACATGAGTGGTAAGAAACGATTTAAGAAATTCTTTTAAAAGTTCTTTTCAAGAAATGTTATGCAAGTATAAAATTTATGAAAAAGTTTTATTAGAAGGTTTTATGAGAAAGTTTCCAAAAGAAAGATTTTATGAGGAGTTTTAAAAAAAATGTGTTTTTATGAAAGTTTACGAAGAAATGCTTAAGAGGTTTTAAAAGCGATTTACAAGTATATTTTAAAGTTCTATTTTAAGGATTTATTTCAAAGAAGTATTATGCAAGTTTTTAAAAAATGTGTGTTGCACGACGACCTAGGAAGATATGTTTAAGATTCATGATAAGTATGAAGGACTAGTGAGGTACGCTTAGAAGTTTTGAGGAAGATTAGATTAAGATTTAGACAAGTCGAGGATAAAGGGAATTAAGATTTTATCAGAGTGCGCAGCGAAAGCATAATGGTTTAAATATCATAGGAAGTACGTATGCAATTTTGAGGACGAAATTATTTTAAGGTGGGTGGTTTGTCACGCCCAGCATAAATAGATTTAAGTTATGGATTATAAGTCGCATTTGAGGTTTTAAAGTTAAGTTGCGCGAGCCTTAAGTATTGTTTGCTAGGTATTAAGAATATTATTTTCATTAAGGGTAAAGTAGTAAATGAGAATTTATTATTTTTGAGATTAGATATTATTGTGAGGATTAATTTTAGAGAAGGAACACTTTTAGGAGAGAGGAAATTCGAAGTTTGTTACAAGACTGAGGGTAATTTTGGAAGATCAAGTTTTTAAGTTAGTTAGAGTCCTTATTATTTTATTAGGAGAGATACAATATTATTTTATGAGGAATTTTCGAAATTAGCACTTAGGATTTAATTATTATGAAGTCTTGAGGTTGTTAGATTTATTATATTGGAGATATTAGAAAGATTACCAAGATTTCCCAAGAATGTTCCAAGATATGTTATGCCATATTTTTCACATCTTCATTTTCAGCCATGATACCATATCTAAGCCATATTTTCGGCCAAGATACCTTAACCAAGCAAATATTTCATCCATAATCAACATATATTCACCAACATATTATTCAAGCCCTATATCTTTCCATCCTATATATATAGGACCCTTATTGGCAGCCAACACACACACACACACCTTCATATTTTTGAGAATTCCCAAGAGAGTAAATAGGATCAATTATTTTCGAAAGTTCTTAGAGAGAGAAAGAGAGAGAGAGTTCGAAAGTTTGAGGAGCGTAGAGGATTCAACGCAAGGTTTTAGCAAGGCCGGACGTACACACATCATCTATTTTTTCAAAGAAATTAAAGGTGGGGATTTAATGGTGAAATGTGGTATTTATGGTTCGATCTTTAAATGTTTTGTTGATGTGTTTATGTGTTTATATGCTAAAGAGGGATACTCTTGTGTAGTATCAAAGATTAGATATGTTAATGCCGTGTAGTATCAACAGATTAGACACGTTAATGCCGTATCAAAGATTAGACATGTTAATGCCGTGTCAAAGATTAGATACGTTAATGCCGTATCAACAAATTAGACACATTAATGCCGTGTCAAAGATTAGATACGTTAATGCCGTATCACAAATTAAGAAAGATTGGTATGTTTTCATGTTTGCATGTCCATTATATTTAGATTTCGAACTAACGTCCCCACTGAGTGATTATTTTATTATTACTCACCCCTTTCACCAAAATTATATTTTCAGATTATGTTGAGTTAAGGGTGTGATAGCGAGCGGTGGAGGCGTGTGGATGGGATATGAGAATTATAAAGTTAATGGGCAAGAATTTAATTGCAAGTTATTTAATTAATTGGTTTTACAAGATTTTATGTTAAGGATTATGATACTTCTTGATTTTCTTGAAGAGTTTGATTACATGCTTATGATTTATTTTAGTACATGGATTTTAATTAATTGCAAGATATGTTTTTGTTGGGAGAAATCCTAGCAGTCCCTGCCTTGGAGGCGAGCTGCGCTCAAGTCCACTCGTTCGCTCGATTAAAGACATAGTTGCGTGCCACCCGTGGCGCTGAAGCTAGATATTGGGTTTAAAGGAATTGATTGTACTACTCATACCAACAAGTTGCATTTTCTTTTCTGGTACCCATTGTGAAAGAACTCTAAAGTTAAGCGTGCTTGGCTTGGAGCAATTTCATGATGGGTGACCCCCTGAGAAGTCCTCAGGGTGCGTGCGAGTGAGGACATAAGCACGCTAGAAAAGACATGTGTTGATTTGCGAGGATAGTATATCAGTTCTATTCAGCGCAACCGATCCAACAATTGATATCAGAGCACATGTCACGAGTTTGAGTCCCCATGGCGCAAATAGTGGTATGCTTGGCTTCAAGTCAGGCTACTGCCAGGGGGGGGATTGTTGGGAGAAATCCTAGCAGTCCCTGCCTTGGAGGCGAGCTGCGCTCAAGTCCACTTTCGTTCGCTCGATTAAAGGCATAGTTGCGTGCCGCCCGTGGCGCTGAAGCTAGATATTGGGTTTAAAGGAATTGATTGTACTACTCATACCAACAAGGTGCATCTTCTTTTCTGGTGCCCATTGTGAAAGAACTCTAAAGTTAAGCGTGCTTGACTTGGAGCAATTTCATGATGGGTGACCCCCTGGGAAGTTCTCAGGGTGCGTGCGAGTGAGGACATAAGCACGCTAGAAAAGTCCCGTGTTGGTTTGCGAGGATAGTACATCAGTTCTACTCAGCGCAACCGATCCAACAGTTTTCAATGAATATTATGCCTATTTGGTTTGATTAATGAGTCATGAAAGGTGAATTAGGATGCATGTTAGATATATATATTTTATTAGGAATTTTATGAAATTGTTAATATGAATTTTAGTATTTTTGCATGTGTAGGTTTTAATGTGTTTCTGTCTTCCAGTAAGTTTTAAGGGATTTTACGGTTTTGTGAGTCAAAGTTTTCGTAACTTAAATTTGATATTCAGTTAGAGTTTTTAATTAGCTTTCCAATGCATCTTGAATCGCATGATTTGGAGTTATAATGAAGTAGTTATGAATTTTTAAAAAATATGTGGCAGTTTGTTGAGATTTCCGAATCTCGCGAATTTTTGATAAATGTCAGTTACGAGTAAAATTCGGTAAATATCATCGATGGATAATAGAGGTAGTCAGTAACCTACATGAATATTTATGGAATTCTCCCAGTAGTTTAAGAATTTTAGAATGATTTATTTCGTCGATGACGCACTGCTGAAATTATGCTGAAAGTATGAAATCTCTAGGAGTTTGTGAAATTGTGAGTTTTAATTTATGACCTATAAATTAGATTTATGTGAGATTGCATGATTAATTAGATTTTATTATTTGAAGGCATGTATATTATGTTTAGGATTTTATTGTTTAAATTTATGAAGGTATTTTTTATTTTAGTCCCAAAGGTTTTTAAAAAGAAAAGAAAATTTTATTTCAAGCATGTTAGTTCACGATCTAAAAGATATTTTCCCAAATTATTAAAAATAAGTGAGACTTCCGCTGTTTAAGAAAATTGGGGCGTGACACACATACATCATCATATTCTCTCTCTATATTAGGAGAAGTTAGTGGTAGTTTCCAAATTGGTGTTCTTAGATTTCCACTTACGATTTCTGCGATATCTTTTGATCTACCGTACAGATCTTCGATCCGTCTTCTCCTGCATACTCAGCATAGCTCCAGCTACATTCCTACCGGTTGAATTTCAATTTGCATCTTTGGATTAATTTCTAGCTTATAGAGGTAAACTTGTATCTTTTCAATTCCAATTGTAATAGGTGAATTTTTGTATACTCTTTATATTTCCTGCGCAATTATGATTGTAGTTAATTCAATTTCCATTTTGTTTGCACAATTAGCCATGGGCTAATCTCTTAGTGTGTTGGTGTACGATACCTATGGAGTAGTGTGGTGTATATGTTGATCTTATGAGTGCATTGAGTTGTTGTATGATCAATTCTCTGTTTTGATGGTTTGCAAGAATGCTTAATATGCTCAATTCATTATATGGGCCATTAGAAGTTAATCTCATACGAGAGTTGGGTTAATTTCCTTAATCTTCTTATAATTAGGCCATTGCATGTTAGGTGTTTGTTAATATTCGTAAGATAATGAGAATTGCCTTAGTGAATTAGAAAGACAATTATAGACTTTTATGTGCATCTAGGGAGACCTTTGCATGTTTGAGTGGCTTGCCCATTCATTGTACCATACCTCATGCATGAGTAAGTGAAACTTCACCACACGAAACGTAGGATAGTACACTAACGCATCTCTCACACATTTGCTCACTTTGCATCCCAAGGTGACAGGTAGTTTACTTGATTGACGCACTTGTAGACGATAGATACCTTATCCCCTTTTCTTGCTTTGAGTTTTCGAATTTAGAACAATGATCTTACCTTACAATCCGCCCTCTCCCTGTGTTCGATATAATTAAAACTTGGTCAAGCTTGCCGCAGCAATAACGATCGTGTACACTTGTACGTTAACACCAAATAGGCAAACAATTATTTATGGAAATAAGTTGCTATGTTTGGTATAAGAGATACATCAAGATATTGGGCCAATTTCCTTCCCTTTTTCCTCTCAATTTCGGCCAAGCCCATGGAAACCCTACCCAAGGTTTTTCCATCCCTATATATATGTGATGATCAAGACTTCTTAACCCTAAAACACCCCAAAATTTGTCAGCCCCTATAGCCACCCAAAAATCGACACTTTCATGAAGATATAGGACCATATTTTTGGGCAGCAACTTAGGCTAGAGAGAGAGCAAGTTTCGGCAACCACACTTAGACGAGAAGGAGTAGGATTTCGAGGAAGGATTTAACAAGCCAACGTACAATACATCCCTAATTTTCAAGATAAGCAAAGGTGGGGATTTAAAAGGTGAAAAGTGGTATTTATGGTTCGATCTTTAAATGTTTTGTTGATGTGTTTATATGCTAAAGAGGGATACTCTTATGTATCAAAGACTAGATACGTTAATGCTGTATCAACAAGATTAAATACGTTAATGTCGTATCAATAAGATTAGATACGTTAATGCCGTATCAACAAGATTAGATACTTTAATGTCGTATCACAGATTAAGAAAGATTGGTATGTTTACATGTTTTCATGTCCATTATATTTAAATTTCGAACTAACTATCTCCACTGAGTGATTATTTATAATTACTCACCCCTTCACCGAATAAATTTTCAGATTATCTTGAGTAAGGCTACGAGATCGGCAAGGCGGAGGAAGGTGTATGTGATGCGAGTAAATAGAAGATAAAGGATGAAGTTTTATTAAAAACCAAGTAGGATTTATATTTTTATGATTTCATGTTTTCCTATGTTTCGGCACTATTGAGTATTTCCACATGTTGGACGTTTGCATGTTTTATTTCGTTGAGTGCATGGGCATGTAGATGTTTGATTTGGGATTTCTATGGTTTGACGAATTTTGGGACTTTTGTTATGGATTTATGTGAGGTGTTTTTATTAATTATGATATGTGTTAAATTGCTTGAAAATTTGGATTTAGATAATGAATATATTTTATTTAAGTAGCAGCTGCTGGACGAATTTATTTGATTATGAGTATGTGGATTTTCTGTGATTAATTGTCCTAAAGAATTAGTTATAGTCCTTAGATTTGTATGCTCGATAAGTCACGTTTTATAACACCAAAAATTATGAAACTTTACCAGAATTATTGCCATGATTTATTATGTATGTTGACCAATTTTCGTGAATTTTTACCTAGTAGAAGTTGAGGATTTGATTTTAGTCCATTATGCGATTCTAGTCCTCAAAATCCTTGTTTTAAAAATACCAATTGCATGCCCAGCTATATTTTGAAATTTTGGCAGTTTATTAGCCATTAAAAATTAAGTTATTTTGGTCTTAAAACCTGGAGTAAAATCGTTTTAAGGTTACAGCTTTAAATTAGTCCTTTAACTTTATTTTACGAGCTTTTCATGCGGTTTTAAAAGGGATTTTCATGGAAACTCTTTATATTATGTTTAGTATGATTTAATTGAGTATTTAGAGGTCTTAGATGGTTTGGCAAGATTATAGTATTAAAGAAAATGGATTTTGTATTAGTTAGTGGACTGTTTTCATACACACCAGGTTTTGATAAGTACACCACTGACCTATTGTCGAAAGTACACTACCAGCTGCTGTATACGAATTATTTATGTATTATTGCATGATTTAATTGATGTCTTATATGTTGTATGATATTAGGATGAGTTAGTTTCACATGTGAAATATGTTATGTATAATTGTGGTGATATTTTGTGATTCCTATGAATGTAATAAGTGAATTATATTGGTTATATTTTAGATGGTATTTCATGATTTTCTATGATGGTATTGAATGAGTTCAATATTTTGAATGTATAATTTATTTATTAGGATTATATTACTCTGATTTTAGTTCAAAGGGTTTTTAAAGAAAAGAAATTTTATTCCAAGCATGTTAGTTCACGTCCTAAAAGATACTTTCCAAATTATTAATTATAAGTAAGACTTCCGCTGTTTATGAAAATTGGGGTGTGACAGTTTTATAAATTTCTAAGGTTTTATAAATTACTAAGTTTTTATTAATTTCTTAGGTTTTATAAATTTCTAAGGTTTTATAAATTTCTAAGGTTTTATAGTATTTCTAAGGTTTTATAAATTTCAAAGGTTTTACTAATTTCTAAGGTTTTATTGGATTTCTAAGGTTTTATAAGTTTCAAAGGTTTTATAAATTTCTAAGGTTTCATAAATTTCAAAGGTTTTAGACAATTTCTAAGGTTTTAGACAATTTCTAAGGTTTTATAGGATTTCTAAGGTTTTCTAAGTTTCTAAGGTTTTATAAATTTCTAAGGTTTTATTAATTTCTTAGGTTTTATAAATTTCTAAGGTTTTATAAATTTCTAAGGTTTTATAAGATTCTACGGTTTTATAAATTTATAAGGTTTTATAAATTTCAAAGGTTTTTATAAATTTCTAAGGTTTTTATAAATTTCTATGGTTTTATAAATTTCAATGGTTTTATAGGATTTCCTAGGTTTTATAAATTTCTAAGATTTATAGGATTCCTAAGGTTTTATAAATTTCTAAGGTTTTATAAATTTCTAAGGTTTTATAAATTTCTAAGGTTTTTATAAATTTCTAAGGTTTTATAGGATTTCTAAAGTTTTATAAATTTCTAACGTTTTATAAATTTCTAAGGTTTTATAAATTTCTAAGGTTTTATAGGATTTATAAGGTTTTATAAATTTCTAAGGTTTTATAAATTTCTAAGGTTTTATAAATTTTAATGTATTGTAAATTTCTAAAGTTTTATAAGTTTATAAATTTCTAAGGTTTTATAGGATTTCTAAGGTTTTATAAATT
>JAPKLY010000967.1:78821-90306 GCA_026898435.1 Prunella vulgaris
TCTAAGGTTTTATAAATTTCTAAGGTTTTATAAATTTCTAAGGTTTTTTTAATTTCTAAGGTTTTTTTAATTTCTACGGTTTTATAAATTTCTAAAGTTTTATAAATTTCTAAGGATTTATTGGATTTCTAAGGTTTTATAAATTTCTAGGGTTTTATAAATTTCTAAGGTTTTGTTGGTCCCGAAACGAGTAAATCAGTGTATGGGGGGGAATACACTGATGTCAGATTTTTCTGAAAGACTCAGAAAAATGCTCTAACACTCTCAGTCAGGATTTCCTGAATTACTCAGTATGGTGAAGGTCCACAGGGGCAGCAGGGACAGTTCAGTAACGAGTCAGATAAGCTGAGTGTGAGTAAAGTGCTCGGAAGCTCAGTAGAGATAACAAACCTACTGACTGCTCGGAAGTGAGTCAGTTGGACTACTATCTCAGTGAGCTAGAGTACGTGCGGAAAGTGAGCCCTTAGTTTCTACTCGTTTTAGTTTACTGAAAACATTTTCTCTGAGTTTGCTTAGTAAACTGGTGGTTAAGGCTGAATGCACAGTGTTAAGATTCAGGATGATTGATTCAGTCCTGAATATAAAAACAATGCAGAATGTTCAGTTAGTATGATGACAGTTATGATCCTGAACAAAACAGTAAATCAGCACACAAGGGTCTTTTTAACGTGGTTCGGAGATAACCAACTCCTACGTCCATGACCTGATTTAACAGGAAGCTATCCTCAAAACCCTGAGGATAGGTACTTGGTTTTTACGTGCCAAGGGAGACGAATAGCCAACTTTCTCTCTTAGGAACTGACCCCTGGGCGTTTTACAACTCCCAGTCCTTCTAACCAACCAATCTCACACCCTGAGTGGTTTGGTATTCTGGTTTCCAACTAGGATAGCTCTAGCAGTACAAAACAATGTTAAATATTAGAGCTATCAATCTAAGCAGATACAGAGAGAATCCTACTACAACACTAGGGAAATTTAATTGCAGAGTGTTGCTTATAGTATGCTTTGAGTGCTTGGATTCTTGAGAGCTTTCGCTTGGAAATATCCCGTTAGCCTTACATGGGTGCAAGACTCTCCATATTTATAGGCAAGACTCAAAATATATCCGTTGGAGGAGATCTAACCAAATCTTTCCTATTTTAGGGTGGTTGCAGGCTAGAAGTACTGTTTGACCTAATCACCATGCTTATTCTGGCAAGTTTGTCCCACCACCTGCAACTCTGAGACGCATTAAATGCCGCATTAAATGCTGCGCAGACTCCGTACATACGTGTCAAAAGATCATTGGCTCTCCATTCTTACGGCTAGTTAACTTTCAGACATTTGTCCTTCCTCGTACATTCAATACTCTGAGTCTCTTGTAAGTAACTCAGCCTGAATGTTTGTCTCATTGGAGTCTTACTGACATTCTCTTTGTCACTTGTCCCATAGCGTAAATAACCTTTTTTCTTTGGACTTACATGATTCAGGTAAACTGAACCAATGCCTAGGTCAGGTCTTAAGTGCATTCTGCACAGCCTGATAGGTTATTCAGCCCAGTATGTGTAGCCTTTTGCTTTGGACTTACATGAGTCAGATAAACTGACTCAAGGCCTAAGTCAGGTCTTATGTGCGTTCAGCACAGCCTGATAGGTTAACACTTACTCTTCACTGATTAAGTTCTGTCCTGAGTATGCTTAATGTACTCAGTAGAAACATCAGCCAATGGTACTTCAGGATTGTCTTCAGGACGGATCATCAGGCTTCGTTCTTCAGCTTCAGTTCAGGCAATCTTCAGCAAGACTGACTCTGACTTCTTCAGGATGGATTGCACATCAGACTTCAGTAAATTGGGTCGACTCCAATATTCTTCAGTCTTCAGCGTGTTCCCCCTGAACTGAATTCCTAACCTGACTATTCTGTACTAGACAAATCTGAACAACCATACTTAGGCAAATTCATCAGGGGTTTTGGGATCTAATCAAAATACTCAGATTGTCCAACAATTTCCCCCTTTTTGATGATGCCAAAACCCTTAAGCAAATTCCTATTCATCTATACAATCAACTGACTTAGTTAGTGAAATAGGTTCAGCACCTTCTGACAAACTAGGCACTTAGTCTATAAGATGAAAATAAGGAATGAGTTAGTACAGTTCTTGATAAGGATTCAGAAAAGTAAATTCAGGAGTCAACAAGAAGTTGTACTCAGGAAAATGAAATAACTTCATTGATTGATATAGGAGTTACAGTTATCCTGAAGCTATTACAATTCCTGAACAACTATTTCCTGATCTATTCTTCGTCCTTATTCCAAGCAGCTTGAGGAATTTCATACATCTCCAAGACTCGGTTCAGGACCTGCTTCATCCTGTTCCGATCACCAACGGCCCAGGCAGCGCGTCCTACTCTGATGACTTCTTCAGATATTGCTTTCCTGTCCAGTTGCTTGGAGTTCCTGAAGAGTGGAGGAGGATACTTAATGAATTCCGGAGGAGCAATCTCTACACCTTCAGTGTCAGCATGTCTGATTATTTCAGCCCATAGATCCGGATGCTCCTGTGCCATCCAGTGATGGAGTATGACGTCTTTTTTTTAAATTGATCGTCCCATAACCCCACCACATAGAATAGGTAAGCCCACCTATTCCGGATCGGAATCCATACCTCCAACATCTCTATCGGAATGAAATCCTCTACGAACTGAAGTGGAGGAGGACCTTGATCTGGATTGACCACCAATTTCCTCTGGGTCTTCATTCGAGATCCAAAAGGCACGATTTTCTTCTTCTGAACCTGCGAAGTCAGGTACTCATTGGACTCTTTTAATCGTTGGATCTGACTGAGCAGCGAAATCTCCTTCATCTTCGCTATCTTCTCCGCCTCAGTCATCACCATCTTCTTCTGAGTGGTCAACCTAGGGTGCATCTGTTCCTCCATCTCCTTGTACAAAAGTTCCAGAGCGGGATCCTCAGAGGACTTCAACCTCTTTGGATTTGAACCTTCAGCAGCTTCGATGGCAGCTACGGACCTAGTCCTTTTTCTGTCCGCAGCTTTCAGTTCAGGGGGGAAGTCCTTCTTCTTGGCTTTCCCAGTAGCTATTTGCTTCTTCCCTTCCCCCTTTTTGGCATCATCGTCGTTGATTCGGCCAACAACCTCATTTACTGACTCCGCCAATAAAGTGAACTGACTGTCCATCTCAGTCTGCTTTGCCTGCAGTTGCCCTATCTGCCCCGCCATCCCTCTCAGACCAACACTGAGCTTGTCAATAGCTGAATTATGTTCAGCCTTCAGTCGACCTTCAAAGCTCGTCATTCGGTTGTCCAAGGCAGAGGCAATTTCCATCTTCTCTTGTGCGGACATCTCACTCAGCAGCTCATCCTTCAGTTCAGCCTTCAGCTTGGCCAACTTTTCATCAACCAGTTGATCAATTCTTTCAGGCAGTTGTTGATCAAGAAAAGTGGCAAGCTTGTTCTCCTGCTGAGTTTGCGCATCAGAGACCATTTGATTGCAGCTTTGAATGGCCCCTTTTGCTTGCTCAGAGATAACAGTGAGATCTACTGAGTGTTGAGTCCGAACTTCTCCAAGAAGGTCAATGGCAGCATGCATATCAGTTCCCATCTCATTCAGGTCTCGATCCAGTCTATGCATTTTCTTATTCAGAACTTCAGAATTTGAACCAACCCGGCTTGTTTTTCTATCGACGAGGATTACCCTTCTGTGAAGATTGGCAAGGGCTCGTGAGGAATTCTGAACATACAGTGACTCGGGGGTGATCCATTTTCTTTTTACTCGGACCAGACCAGTTGGACCCTCTGCTGAAGCCTCCATAGTCCCGGGTCCCAGGATTGCTTCATCGGCCAGTGCACTGACCCCTTCAGTGCCACCTTGCTGAGCATCATCAGCAATCACAACAACCTCCTTCTCAGCTTCCTTCTCCTTCTCTACTTTCTGAGGCTCAGGCTCAGGATAGATACGTCGGACAGTTCTGATAAAGTCCACCATCTTGATCAGGTGATGTAGAGAGTTTACGTCAAAATGATCAACGAGGGCAGCTTCTGATTCAGCCATTTTATCCCATCCTCGCGACTCTCCAAGCTGACTGAGTTCAGGCCAGGTTGCATTCCTGATCATGGCATAGGTGCGAAGTTGCACAACAGCCTCCTTCTGAGCATATGAGAGGTCAGGAAACCTCTTCTCCACCATCTCCGCAGCTGTTCCCCTTGCCACTAATTCAAAATCAGGCAATGTGTTCTCATCAGGCGCAGGGAATGGGCTTGGGGCTTCAGCCTGAACTCCTTCAACAATCTCCTTCTGAACTCCTTTCTCCTGAGCAGGTTCCCCCTGATCCTCACCCGAGTGGGCCTCCAAGCCCTGATAAGTTGATGCAATGTCAAGGATCAGTGGGTGCAACATCCAGAATGGCAGAGATAGGGGCGATTTCAAGAGCAGCCTGAGCTAATTCCCTCTCCGGATGTGCATGCTGAATCACTTCTTCAGCAGTCTTCTCTTCCACGAGTTTCTTCTTTCGCTCCTCTGAACCCGGATATAAGAATGTCAGCTTCTGTTGCTTGGGTCCTGAGGGCTTAGGTTTGTCCTCCGCTGGCTTTGCAATATTGGCCTCTGAAGATTTGCCCGCCTGAACCTTGACTCTCCCAGTCGTGCTCGCCTGAGCCTTCTTCTTCTGAGTCCTTGGTCTTTTCTTGGTGCCAGCATCACCGGAATAAGCTCTGAAGAGATCTATCTTCGCTGGAATCTCGAGTGATTGGGCCTGATCCACATCACCGAGATTCAGGGTCTCCAAGATCAGAGAAATCTTGGTGCCAAAGTGCATCTTGGCCTCGAAAGTCGCCTGACCCTCCGGCGAGTATTTGATTTTGTTGGTCTCAGCTACCAGCAATTGGAGGAAGTAATCCTCCCAGTTAAAATTGTGCACTGAGGCGTCAGAGATTGCCATCATTGTATATAATTTCGGCCGGGAAATCTTCTCCAGCCCTCCAGCAATCCCCATCACCCCCTGACTAGTCAGGTCAAAGAAGTGACGATTCTCAGTCCTCAGCACAGATTTGTTCAGGCCCGACTTCAGGACCACATCACCATCGCAGAGGGACTGGAGATAATCCTTCTCAGTCCCAAACCCATAATCAACAGGGCTTCGTCCAGAGTTGGGAAGATTGAACACCTCCTTAATCTTTTCCCTGATATTGAGAGTGACCCACCTCCTGGTCATCTCATCTTCGCCATCCTTCCCCTTCACACATGAAGTTAGGGGAATACACATCTCCCACTCCTGGGAATCCTTGTTCTGTGCCATTTTGAGATAGAAGGCAGCAATAAGTCGAGGATGGAGTCTCTGGGGTCTTGCAGTGATAAATTGCAGAAGTCCTGCATTTTCAAAAAGGTCCTTCACAGGCAAGATGTCAGGGTGATTAGAGGTAAAATCTCCAAATGGTTCCCAGTGGATCTCGTTTCTTAGATGAAAAAGATTTCCAAAGAATGATTCCACAGAAGGAGAAGCCATGGATGTAATATGAAGGTATGAAGGAAAAATCGGTTTGCAGAGAGAAATATATCAAGAAAAGATTTGAGTGCATAAAGGTTGCAATAACAAAAACTTCCCTTATTTATACTAAAATCCAGTTTTAATCGGTTGGCTCAGAAAATTATGACTTATGAGATTCAATGGTTAAGATTAAAACGCAAGATGCATGAAGACTCTTCGGTTTTCAACAGTAATGAGTCAAAACTTTATTGAAAATTGTTCCCGCCCTCTGTGCATTAAATGCGCGTCAGAGCATATCCGTATTAAATTCAAATTATTTTCATTAAATAATAACTGAATATTAAATGAATGGCTGGGATTAAATGACAAAATAAATTGATTTGACAATACGGCAAACAGTATCAAGGATGATGCACGCAAGATATGATGACTGAAAGAAAATCAGGAAACATACCAGTCAGTCAGATTTGTATTCTGACTGATACCACATTTGACCTATCAGGGTGACAAGCCCTGAATTCAGTGTCCTGAATCTTAATCAGTCTATACTAATCATCCTTTTCATACTGAATGTTCCCCTTACAACCATTCACATTCTCTCCGAAATTCCTTCATCCTGAGTCCTAGTTAGTCATTCCCCCTGACCTTATGCATTCTGATATGAGATTCAGTTAGAATCTCCTAAGCCTGGGTCAAGGAGTCCTAACTCTACTGATAATTCAACAAACCTGGTTTCAGCCAAAGCCTTAGTCAGGATGTCAGCTCTCTGTTTATCAGTAGGGACTCTCTCCATCCTGATGTCCTTCTTCTCAACATGATCTCTTATGAAGTGATGCCTGATGTCTACATGCTTACACCGGGTGTGTAAGACTGGGTTTTGAGATATGGCAATGGAACTATTATTGTCACAATAAATTGGGACTTCAGTGGCCTCAATTTGGTAGTCTCTCAGTTGCTGTTTCAGCCAAAGGATCTGAGAACAACAACTGCCTGCCGCCATATACTCAGCCTCAGTAGTAGACGTTGCAACACTGGTTTGCTTCTTAGAGAACCAAGAGATCAGTTTACTCCCTAGAAACTGACATGTGCCTGTAGTTGATTTCCTATCAAGTCTACAGCCTCCATAATCTGCATCTGAATAACCAGTCAGTTCTAGGTTATCATTAGAGGGATACCAAAGTCCTAAATTGACTGTACCTCTCACGTATTTCAGTATCTTTTTGGCACTCTCTAGATGACTCTTCTTCGGATCAGACTGATACCTTGCACAAACTCCGACTGCATAAGTGATGTTAGTACGACTAGCAGTCAGATACAATAAGAATCCTATCAGTGCCCTATATTCAGTCTGATTTACTGAGACTCCTTCTTTGTCAGGATCCAGCTTCTCATTTGTGTTTATGGGAATACGTGAGACTTTGCTGGACTGAACTCCGAATTTCTGAATCAAGTCCCTCGCATACTTGGACTGATTTATGAAGATTCTGGAGTCAGTTTGCTTGACTTGGAGACCCAGAAAGAAATTTATTTCTCCCATCATTGACATCTCAAATTTCCCAGTCATCAGCTTGGAGAATTTCTCACAAAGCTTCAGATTAGGAGATCCAAAAATTATGTCATCCACATAAATCTGAACAAAGAGAATGTCCTCCCCTTCGGATATCCGGAAGAGGGTCCTGTCCACTGTTCCTTTCACGAACCCGTGGTCTATCAGGAATTGAGATAGTGTATCATACTAAGCTCTCGGAGCTTGCTTCAGGGGCCATAAAGAGCTTTCTTCAGGTGATATACCTTGTCACCAACTTCGAACCCTGGAGGTTGTTCAACATAGACCTCCTCGTTCAGTACACCATTCAGAAAAGCACTCTTCACGTCCATCTGATACACTTTGAATTTCTTGAATGTTGCATATGCCAGAAACAACCTGATTGCTTCCAACCTTGCGACCGGAGCAAAGTTCTCATCATAGTCTATTCCTTCGGCCTGAGAGTAACCCTTTGCCACTAGTCTGGCCTTATTCCTGACAACAACATTCTTCTCATCCCTCTTGTTCTTAAAGACCCACTTGGTGCCAATAACATGTTGACGCCTAGGTCTCTCAACCAACTCCCAAACCTGATTCCGCTCAAACTGATTGAGCTCATTTTGCATGGCTAGGATCCAGTTGGGGTCAGCAAGAGCTTCTTCTATGCTCTTAGGTTCCTGATCACTCAGGAAACAACAAAACATAGCACTTTCGCAAAAGGACAACCTTGTCCTGACCCCCTCATTGACATCACCAATGATATCAGCCAATGAGTTATCATCTAGCCACCACCTCCTACTGATGGCTACACTGGGAGCTGCTGACGTTCCCTCGCCTGATCCTGAAACATTAGTCTCTATAATAACAGGCAAAGAAGCGGAACGAGCAAGAACAGGGGATACTGAGTCATTTCCTGAGGGTTGGCCAATATCAGAGACATTGTTTCCCCCTACAGAGTTGGATTCAGTAACTGTCTCAGGTGCAGAAGCATCATCACCGACAGTACGTACCTCAGGTTGAGTCTTTCCCTCCGTCTGAGACTCAACATTCTCTGAGGCTGAGGCTTGTTGAGGGTTGGCCTGAGGTCCATCCTGATCTTCATCATCATAATCCCATCCTTTGGGAGCACTGACAAGTTTGATCTTGAATTCAAGATTTTTCAGACTCAGTCTTATTACTCTCTTGGTAACCCCCTCAGTGTCAGGACTCGGAACCTATTTTCTACGCACTGATGCAGTCTCATCAAACACAACATGAGGTGTTTCTTCCACACAAAGAGTCCGACAGTTGTACACCCTGAAAGCGTTACTGACTGAGGAGTATCCTAAGAAAACTCCCTCATCAGATTTTCTATCAAAGGCTTTCAGATGGTCTTTCCCATTGTTCAGGATGAAACACTTACACCCAAAAATATAGAAATAGGAGATGCGAGGCTTCCTCTTGTTCCAAGTTTCATAAGGTGTCTGAGCATGTTGTTTGTTCAGCATAGATCGGTTCTGAGTGTAGCAAGCAGTATTAATTGCTTCAGCCCAGTACTTCTTAGGCAGTCCTGACTCAGTCAACATGGTCCTGGCAGCTTCCTTCAGGGTCCGATTCCTTCTTTCAGCTACCCCATTCTGCTGAGGGGTCCTAGCTGCAGAAGTCTCATGAGCTATACCATGGTTAGTACAAAAGTCAGTTATAATAGAGTTTATAAACTCTGTTCCTCAATCTGATCGGATCCTGACTATACTCTGACCCTGTTCAGTACTCAATTGGTTGAGTAACTCCGGAAGCTTGACCTGAGTCTCCTTCTTGTTCAGCAATGCCTAAGTCAGGTCTTAAGTGCATTCAGCACAGCCTGATAGGCTATTTAGCCCAGTATGTGTAGCCTTTTTGCTTTGGACTTACATGAGTCAGATAAACTGACTCAAGGCCTAAGTCAGGTCTTATATGCGTTCAGCACAGCCTGATAGGTTAACACTTACTCTTCACTGATTAAGTTCTGTCCTGAATATGCTTAATGTACTCAGTAGAAACATCAGCCAATGGTACTTCAGGATTGTCTTCAGGACGGATCATCAGGCTTCGTTCTTCAGCTTCAGTTCAGGCAATCTTCAGCAAGACTGACTCTGACTTATTCAGGATAGATTGCACATCAGACTTCAGTAAATTGGGTCGACTCCAATATTCTTCAGTCTTCAGCGTGTTCCCCCTGAACTGAATTCCTAACCTGACTATCCTGTACTAGACAAATCTGAACAACCATACTTATGCAAATTCATCAGGGGTTTTGGGATCTAATCAAAATACTCAGATTGTCCCAACAGGTTTTATAAATTTCTAAGGTTTTATAAATTTCTAAGGTTTTATAGGATTTCTAAGGTTTTATAAATTTCTAAAGATTTATAAATTTCTAAGGTTTCTAAGGATTTATAAGTTTCAAAGGTTTTATAAATTTCTAAGGTTTTATAAATTTCTAAGGTTTCTAAGGTTTTATAGGTTTCTAAGGTTTTATAAATTTCTAAGATTTTATAAATTTCTAATATTTTATAGGATTTCTAAGGTTTTATAAATTTCTAAGGTTTTATAAGTTTCTAAGGTTTTATAAATTTCTAAGGTTTTATAAATTTCTAAAGTTTTTTAAATTTCTACGGTTTTATAAATTTCTAAGGTTTTATAGGATTTCTAAGGTTCTATAAATTTCTAAGGTTTTATAAATTTCTTAGGTTTTATAAATTTCTAAGGTTTTATAAATTTCTAAGGTTTCTAAGGTTTTATAAGTTTCTAAGGATTTATAAATTTCTAAGGTTTTATAAATTTCTAAGGTTTTATAGGATTTCTAAGGTTTTATAGGATTTCTAAGGTTTTATAAATTTCTATGGTTTTGTAAATTTCTAAGGTTTTATAAATTTCTAAGCTTTTATAAATTTTTAAGGTTTTATAAATTTCTAAGGTTTTATAAATTTCTAAGGTTTTATAGTATTTCTAAGGTTTTATAGGATTTCTAAAGTTTTATAAGTTTCTAAGGTTTTATAAATTTCTAAGATTTTATAAATTTCTAAGATTTTATAAATTTCTAAGGTTTTATAAATTTCTAAGGTTTTATACATTTATAAGGTTTTATACGATTTCTAAGGTTTTATAAATTTCTAAGGTTTTATAAGTATCTAAGGTTTTATAAATTTCTAAGGTTTTATTAATTTCTAAGGTATTATAATTTCTAAGGTTTTATAACTTTCTAAGGTTTTATAAATTTCTAAGGTTTTAAAGGATTTCTAAGGTTTTATAAATTTCTAAGGTTTTATATGTTTCTAAGGTTTTATAAATTTCTAAGGTTTTATAAATTTCTAAAGTTTTATAAGATTTCTAAGGTTTTATAAATTTCTAAGGTTTTATAAATTTCTAAGGTTTTATAAATTTCTAAGGTTTCTAAGGTTTTATACGTTTCTAAGGTTTTATAAATTTCTAAGGTTTTATAAATTTATAAGGTTTTATAAATTTCAATGGTTTTATAGGATTTCTAAGGTTTTATAAATTTCTAAGGTTTTATAAATTTCTAAGGTTTTATAAAGTTCGAAACTATAAATCAACTCTACTTTAGGATTTCTAAGGTTTTATAAATTTCTATTGTTTTATAAATTTCTAAGGTTTTATAAATTTCTAAGGTTTTATAAATTTCTATGGTTTTATAAATTTCAAAGGTTTTATAAATTTCTAAGGTTTCATTAATTTCTTGGGTTTTATAAATTTCTAAGGTTTTATAAATTTCTAAGGTTTTTTAGGATTTATAAGGTTTTAGAGGATTTCAAAGGTATTATAAATTTCTAAGGTTTTATAAATTTCTAAGGTTTTATAGGATTTCTAAGGTTTTATAAATTTCTAAGGTTTTATAAGTTTCTAAGGTTTTATAAGTTTCTAAGGTTTTATAAATTTCTAAGGTTATATAAATTTCTAAGGTTTTATAAATTTCTAAGGTTTTATAAATTTCTTACGTTTTATAAATTTCTAAGGTTTTATAAATTTCTAAGGTTTCTAAGGTTTTATAAGTTTCTAAGGTTTTATAAATTTCAAAAGTTTTATAAATTTCTCAGGTTTTATAAATTTCTAAGGTTTTATAAATTTCTAAGTTTTTCTAAATTTTTAAGGTTTTATAAATTTCTAAGGTTTTATAGGATTTCTAAGGTTTTATAATTTTCTAAGGTTTTATAAATTTCTAAGGTTTTATAGGATTTCTAAGGTTTTATAAATTTCTAATGTTTTATAAGTTTCAAAGGTTTTATAAATTTCTATGGTTTTATAAGGTTTTATAAATTTCTAAGGTTTTATAAATTTCTTTGGTTTTATAAATTTCTAAGGTTTAGTTTCGAAATTTTTAAAACCTTAGAAATTTATTAAACCTTAGAAAACCTTTGAAATTTATAAAACCTTTGAAACTTATAAAACCTTAGAAATTTATAAAACCTTATAAATTTATAAAACCTTAGAAATTTATAAAACC
>JAPKLY010000968.1:0-31475 GCA_026898435.1 Prunella vulgaris
TAATATTATTTAGTTGTGTACTATCATAAATAATATTGATGTATACGTTTTAATTACTTACTACATTGTAGGTACGTACTTGCGTGGGCGCTTCATAAGACTTCACTTTTGGGATGATTACTCATTACTGTACGTACGCCTTATTTGTAACTATTTATTATAAATTAATTAATTATGCATATTGTATATTGTTAATTTCAATTGTGTTCGATATTCTTACATGTTAGATGATCGACGTTCGATCTAGAAATATTTTATTTTTGGGGTTGATGAATTGTTGGTTATTTTGCTGTTAGATTGTGTGTTCCAATTCGATTATTATTAATTAAATTGGAAATTGATGCACTAGGATCTTGATTGATTAATTGGGATATTATAAATTTAAATGAAACCCTGTCGAAATTTTTTAAAAAATATTAATATTTGCTTAAAATTTATATAAGAACGAATAATTAATGAAATTCTATCCACAAAATGCATGTAATTAAACTTTGATTGTTATTAATATGAAACAAATTGATATGAGTTATTCAAGTCGACGTTGGATGTATGGTACGAGAACAATTAACGGCATGATATCTCCTGAATTTCTTTGTGGTCTTGAATCATTTATAGAATTCACGACTAGTAATTCGGAATGGATGAGTGATGGAATCGTTAGGTGTCCATGCTCAAAATTTAGGTGTCGGAACCAGAGGTTTATAAAACCTAATGACATGAAAGCATATTTGTGTAGGAATGAGTTTATGGTCAATTATTATAATTGATTTTTGCATGATAAGCTAAGTTGGGGTCCTTTGCCATACCAAAGTCATAATCGGTCGGCGTTGATATCGACTTCACATGGGGTTGATGTCGACACTGCATAAGCTAGCTCGTATCAGAATATGATGACTAACTTAACTTCTGGACTCAATTTTAATTTTGGAAATGAGGAAGATGAGGAAACCCCTAATGAGCATATTGCACGGCTTTATGACATGCTTCGTGCAGCGAATCAAGACTTATTTCCTGGTTGTGACTCTCATTCTCAGTTGTCATTTAATACCCGTCTATTGAATATTAAAACTGAAAATAGACTATCTGAAAGGGGTTACAATCAAATTATTGACTTGATTCATGAGATCTATTCTCCGGATAATATGGTTCCTAGAAAATCTTCTGATAGCAAACAACTGATGGGTGGGATGGGTCTTCCCATGGAGAGGATTGACTGTTGTTCTCAGAATTGTGTGATATATTGGGGTGTTAATAGTGAACGTGATTGTTGTAAGGTTTGTGGTCTGTCACGATATAAATCGAGCAAACGTGGTGTGGATGGTCGTTTGAAAAAAAGAAAGGCTTTCAAAGAGATGTTCTACTTTCCCATCATTCCTCAACTGCAAAGATTGTATCAGTCCAAGGCAACTACCAAGGATATGTTATGGCTTGCCAGTTGCTCCAATGACGAGTCTGGTCTTATGTGTCATCCTGCAGACTCAATGGCTTCGAAACACCAAGATCGTTCCTATCCTGACTTTGCTTCAGAGATATGAAGTGTAAGGTTAGGCTTGAGCACTGATGGTTTTCAAGTCTTTGGACAATCAGGAAAACAATATTCATCATGGCCAGTGGTTTTGACATCTTACAATCTGCCCCCATGGTTGTGCATGAAAGAACAATTCATGGTTCTCACAGTTCTAGTTCCCGGTCCAAAAAATCCAAAAGATAAATTGGATATTTTTTTATAGCCATTGATTCATGATTTGTTATATTTGTGGGAAAATGGTGTGGAAACGTATGATGCTGTCAGGAAGCAGAATTTTATGATGTGAACTATCCTTCTTTGGAAAATTAGTGATTTCCCTACATACGCAATGTTGTCTCGATGGAGCACCGCTGGAAGGACTGCTTGTCCGTATTGTGGTGAATATACTGATGCTTTCACACTTAGCCACAGTCGCAAACAGTCTTGGTTTGACAATCACCGCGGGTTTTTACCTTGACATCATTCATACAGAAGGAACAAGACAGCATTCTTGAAGGGAAGAGTAGTCACAGATGACCCACCTCCCATTCGAACATATGAATCAAACTTGCAAGAAATAGATTGGATTGGATGTCGAAAAGTAACAGAAGAAGGTGTCGATGCTCACAATAAAGGATTGGATGGTGGTTGGAAGAAGAAAAATATTCTTTGGGATTTGCCTTATTGGGGTACTTTGTTGATTAGACATAATTTGGATGTGATGCACATTGAGAAAAATGTGTTCGATAATCTTTTCTACACAGTGATGAATGTTGAAGGGAAAACTAAGGACACAACTAAACCTCGTGAGGAGCTCAATGAATATTATCATCGTCTCGAGCTCCAGAAATGCCCACATACAGGAAAGTATATCAAAGCATCTTACGCACTTGATAAGAGATAAAGAGATTTGGTATGTAACTGGGTAGATGAGTTGAAGTTTCCCGACAACTACGTCTCCAATCTGTCTCGATTTGTAGACTGGACAAAATTGAAGATATTTGGGATGAAGAGTCATGATTGTCATATTTTTATGCAGAGGTTGCTCCCTATTGCTTTTCGTAAAATCTTACCAACGAACGTGTGAAAGGCTATCACTGAAATAAGTTTGTTCTTCAAGGAGTTAACCTCCACGGCCATTACAGTTGAGAACATGACTCGATTGGAAATAGATATTCCATTCATCTTGTGTAAGTTGGAACGTATATTTCCCCCCAACTTCTTTAATTCGATGGAGCATCTACCCGTCCATCTTGTATACGAAGCAAGAGTTACTGGTCCTGTACAATATAGATGGATGTACCCATTTGAGAGGTAATACATTATTTAAACTCGATCAATTCTATTAATATGAACTATTACATTTTATTAGGTATCTTTACAACTTGAAGCTTAGTGTGGGTAATAAAGCTCATGTTGAGGCTTCGATTGCAAATGCTTACTAAATAAAAAAGGCTTCAATGTTTTGTTCACACTATTTTGAGGATCATATTCTTACGAGGCGGCACAATGTGCCTCATAATTATGATGATCGTGGAGATGAACCCCAAAATATGGAGAAGAATCTGTCGATATTTATACCTCATGGGCGACCACTTGAAAGAATGAATAGACGATCAATTTTAGATGTGGAGAATAAAACGGCTCACACGTATGTTTTAATGAATTGCAAGGAGGTGCAACCGTACATTGAGTGAGTATTCTACTCATCGTCATATATTTAGCTAGTCAATCTCAATCATATTTATAATGATCATTTGTATTTTCCACCTTATAGTTTATCTCTAGAGCAGCTTAAGAATGTTCAACCAAATCTCTCGACGCCTGAACATGACGATATACTTCAAGAAAATTTTGCCTCATGGTTTGAACAACTAGTAAGTATATATTTAGGATAATATTATTTTAATATTATATATAGTTTATTCGTATTTTAATATAGTTTATTTGTATAGGTAAAAAATAAACTATGTTCGTCATTGTCTTATTCGCAACCTATCTAGCGGTCCTGTGAATTCTGTCATCACATACCCTGGGTATTATGTGAACAGTTTTAAATTTCACACACGAGCTTATGGTGTTTCTAAGGCAACTACGAACTCTAGAGTTTGTATCAAGGAAAAAAACCACGATTCTGACGAGAACAATTTCTACGGAATACTAGAGGAAGTAGTGCAATTGGAATATGCTGGGCTTCAAGAGTCAAAAGTGGTTCTCTTTAAGTGTGAGTGGTTTGATCCATCTGTGCCAAGTGGAACAAGAGTCCATCCTAATTACAATCTTGTAGATGTAAATATGAGGGGAAGATATGGGCGTTACGGTCCTTTTGTATTAGCAAGTCAAGCTTCTCTGGTTTATTATTGCAAATACCCAGGAGTACGTAGCAATGATTGACTCATAGTTTGCAAAATTAAATCGAGATCTTTTATGGTGACTGATAAAGAAGATGGACAAGAGCTTCTCCCTTTTCCAGGAAGAAAAGATAGAGACTTAAATGAATGTGCAAATGGATGATGACTCTGTTATATTTACTGATATCCATGGTGCACTAATGGACATTGATGAAGTAGAAGAAGGAGAAGAAGAAGATGAAGAAGAAGAAGAAGAAGAAAGAGTCGAAGAAGGAGATCAAGAAGAAGAAGAGGAAGAGGACGAAGAAGATGAGGATGAATGAGACTTGCTTTAGTATTTTTAATGAGACTTGCTTTAGTATTTTTAATGAGACATGCTTTAGTAATGATTATACGTGTTAATGTTTGTGCTTGTTAATTGTTATACTTGTTATCTTTATATTTGTTGATGGTTATACTTGTTAATGTTTATCCCGGTTAATGGTTATACTTGTTATGTTTATACTCGTTATTAGTGAGAATTGTTTAATTAATATCACAAATGAGTGGGTCTGATCGTAGCTCGGATGAGGGGAGGGGTAGGGGACGAGGGCGAGGTAGTAGAGCATCTTCTTCCAGTCGTCCACCCATTCCACCGCCTGTTCCAGTACCCACTATTCCGGATGAGAAAGCATTTGATGCAGATGCTTATACGGACTCTAAGTCCGAGGATCTCTCTGATGCATATTTTAGAGGGCGCATAATCTTATCCATCTACAAGGGCACGTAAGTTCAATTCATATTTGTTGAATTATATAAATATAATGTTTGTAATTTTACTAAGTATTTAATATTTTTGCAGGTTGATGCCCTCACATGATGTGTCCAAGCTAATTACCCGCATCATGCATAGTCACATGGAGTATGACGCTTTCACTTTCAAGTTGGTATCCCAACAACGGTTGAATGAGTGGTGGAATATGTTCATGGTATGTACATTTAATAATATTCATTTTGTACATTTAAGTAATTGAGTTAAGTACATTTAATAATATTCATTTTGTACTGTAGAAGGAGACTCAGTGGGATCCTTCCATTTTACCCTCACAGCTTGTCTACGAGTTGTTTCTTCGAAGGGCAGCCGACTGATATGTGGATATGCTGAACAAGGTGCAAAAAACCTGGAAGGTGAAATGAAAAAAAAACCATAATGAGATTCAAGACTTTGGAAGGCATTGCTCTAGTGTTGAAAGGGGGAAGATGTGAAAGCAAGGAGCGAACAATGTCGGAAGAATCATATATCGGAGCCTGCAGGCCCATGTACTGACATCTCTCGCCATAAGGGTGATTCCTGTGGAGCAGTCGATGTTGCTTCGGATATTGTAAGTAATTTTTTTAAAATTATTATATAAACAAAATGATTATACCATGTTTTAGTTATAATCTTTTAAAATATATATAGGAGAAGAGAACGGGACAGCCAGCTACTGAATGGGAAATAGTGGAGCACTACCACTATCTTGGGGGAGAGGATTATACATATGGCCATATAGCTCAGACACTGGTAAGATTTTTCATTATACATTACATTATTTTTATTTATATAAATCTTGTACATTATACATTACATAAAAAAATCTTGTACAAAATGAAGTACAGGAAATGGCCACCCAGAATGAACAGGCCGGAGATGATCAATCGGAGGCTCTAGACTTGTCTCATAGACGTGAAGACCGTTGGAAAAAAACCCGGCCGTATAAGCGGACTAGGACAACTAGGCAAGTCGAGGCGCATTATTTTTGGGCCCGGTGGGACATCAACTAGTACGCACATCAGATCTTATAGCCAAGTTGATATTGACCGGCTGATGACCATGACTGATGAAAGGGTGGCTAGAGCTGTGGATGATAAAGCTGCTGAAAAAGTTGCTAAAAAAGTGGCTGAGATAGAGAGGAAAAAACAAGAGGACGAGGAGTCATGAGCGCGAGGAGTTTCAGAGATAAATGCGTGAGGAGTTTCAGAGACAAATGCAACAACAAGTGCATGAACAAATGCTAAAATTTATGCAGGATGGTCTAGTACAGCGTCCCAGAGACAACCGACACGATGATGGTCACTCACCACATGACTCTCAAGGACACCGTAGAGCACCACACGATTCTCACTCACAACATGACTCTCAAGGACAGCGTAGAGTGGGAAGGGACCGAGACATTGATACATTGGATGTGTATGTTTTGAATTATATTTTTAACTTTGTCAATTTTGAATTATTTGACTTTGTGTATGTTTTATACTATATTTTGAATTATTCGAATGATTAGGCACCTACTAACTAATAGTGTGATTTGAACTATTTAATATTTTAAATTAAAATAATAATTTGAATCAATCTTTTGAATTAATAGAATTATTGGAATTCATGTTTATAATGATTTGAATTAATATTTAGAAATATATAATTACATATATATATGATAATTTTATTAAAACTAAATATATAAGTATTATATAATTAAAATATATAATTTTAGATTAGTATACTTACATAATATAATAATAATAACAAAGTAAATATATAACACTTAGTTAAAATAAAAAGTATATATATCGTATATATATATATATTTATAATGAAATATTAAACAAGAAATAACATTTGCCCAAATGGCAAAACACTCCTACACATATGCGAGAGGTCAAGGGTTTAAACCCCCTCTAACACGGAAAAATGGCGAGTTTGGTCCAGGTTCGCGGGTCGCTGATTAGTGTGATTTTTACTTGAAATTTATGTGCTTTAAGTGCTCAATTTGACTAGATTTCTTGCATTTTTTATTCACATTAATTTAACTATTTGTGCTTAATTGTTGTGAGAGGTGTTCACTATTTATTTTGTAGAAAATTGTGATTTATTGAGGTAAAATACCTCTCAAATTTTATAAAGTAATTTAATTGGTGTTAATCTCATGAATCATTTGTTTTAATTCTAATTAATTAATTAATTTTGATGGCCCATTTAACTAATTCTAAGGCACAAAGTCCTAATTAATTAGTTAAGCCGAATTGTTGATGGAATATGCTGAAGTTTGCAGATTAAGTTATTGGAAGCTGTTGACCGAATGTGAGAAAGAAAAGGGAGACGTGGCCATTTGCTAGACAATACAAATTTCATCTTCTATAACTACTTCTCGAATTGAATTCAACCACCAAGTCGCGCCCCCTGTTTCTCTCACCGGAATCAAAGCTGCAGTCCACCACCACAAGCTCCAATTTGCCGGAAATGGTGGAAGCAACAGCCTGCTGCCACCGGAATTCCACCATGGATGCACAACCACACCTCATCCGCGCACAGCAGCTCACTCATGCCGGAGAAGAAAGTCGAGATCGTTCGTCGTCCACCCACAGCGCACCATTCACTCCCACTGCCGCCGTCTGCCTGGAATCCACCATTGAAGCCTCACAACCAGAAATTCGTCATGCCAAAAGCTGCCCCTGCTCGAAGTTCGCCGGAAATGGAAGATAGAGAGAGGGAAAACATTATTGATGCTCTGTTTGTTACCGGAAAGCTGAAACTAACTCGCCGGTAGAAAGAAATCCGCCGTCTCCACGCCTGAAGCTCACAAGCCGCCGTAGAAGCTCCGCCCCTTGTTCTTGCTAAAGAAGGCGACGCCCACTGCCCTGTTCACAGCCTGAAGTTTTTGCCGGAAAATCCACCGCCTCGCCACCGTCGCGCCTCTTCTCGCCGCTGTTAATTCGAAGCATATCTTCATCCAAGCCTCCACACCACGAAACCATGAAGAAGAAGCGCTGGAAGATGATAAAGTGCAGAGCACTTTTGAAGAGTTGTAAAATTGGAGAAGTGCTAACAAAAATGAAGAAGTGCTATGCACAATTGAAGAGTTGTCAACGGGAAGGAGGAGTTAGTGTGATCACGCCTAACTCGTATTTTGCTTCTGGAAGATTCAGGGAAACGAAGAAGAAGGCGTGGAATACTCGAAAAAACTGATACTCTCTCCGTTCTAGAGGTGTTTTCACCTTTGGGATGGCACACTTTTTAAGAAAAGTGGAGTATTGTGTAAAATTATATTATTAAAATAATGAGATTAGTTGGATTGTGAGGATAAAGTTAAAGTATTATTTTCCATTTATAGGGTGTGAAAATAATTGTGAAACGGACAGAAAAAAAAAATGTGAAAATAATTATGGGACGGGGAGTATCAAGGTAAACACGATTTCACTTATATTGCAGGAAATTTGAATAATGTTTGGGCTTATATGCTGACGGCCCATTTACCTATTGATTTTACTAAGCCCATTTGATTAAAGAGAGCTTTAGCCCATGAATATGTAAAGAAGCAGCTGGGAATCAGACACATACGCACATTACACCCTCTGGGGAGGAAAATATCTCTCGTCACCCATTTTTAGTTTAATTTCTGCAGAAATTCCAGCTTTGCTCGAGATTGAAGTTGTATTGCAGTCTCATTAGGTGATTTCTTTCCTTTGCATTAAATTTTATTGGCTTAATTTTGGTGTTAATGGATAATTTTTTTTATTTTGTTATAGGTTTGTTTAATATGATGATTGTTAGCTAAATATTTAGTACTTAGTGTTTGGAATTATGTGGGTGATTAATTAGTGGGATGATTTTGTGAGTTTATTCTAATTGAAGGTCATATGATTAGGTCAATGAGGTTTGTTTGATCAATTGCTTGTTTGACTCTTTTAATTCATATGGATAGATTGCTTGTTGCAACGAGAGTTGAATGACCACGTTTATTTCGTATGGATGTGGGTTCGATTTTATGATTTGAGTTAATATTGGATTATCGCAATGAGAGTTAGGTAATTTTCATTAGAAAATCCATTAATCTACATTAATTGCTTGAATTAACCTTTAGGTAATTGGTGAGGGGACAAAAGGTAGGGTACCTTAGTATACGAGTGGAAAAGCACGCTAGAATTTTTCTTAGGCTCGTCTGATTACCCGGGTGGGAAACGGTAAACTATTCCTATAACAATCTACATGTTTATTTGACATGTTATTCCTAGGCTTATCCAGTACGATTTAATGTGTATTTTTCGTGATTGCTCCTATCTTTGACTGACAAAAGGGATAAATGAACTTGTTGACCTGTTAATCGATTATCCCGTAATGAAGAACACCCGAACACATTTTTCTCGTATTGCTATCTTTGTTAATTTATCTAGTGTTTGCTATTTTTAGTTGTCTATTTTAGTGATTTCTTGAGTTTAATTTTAAATTGCTTTTATTTAGGAAATCACTTTAATTTTAGATTGTTGATTTTAGTTTAATGGGAAACAAGTTGGTTTACACTACAATCAAACGCCGACGTATATTATTAAGGATACACTCGACACTGATTTCGTGGGATTGATAATTTAACCAGGCACTTATCTTTATTACACGAACTTCTTATGGAAAGTGTTGTAAAACACGTGTCAGTCGCCCGTGGGTCGGGTCGGGTCGGGCTGCGGGTCGAACCCGCGAAAATATAATTTTTTTAAATTTTTGAAGTACGCGGGGATTTTCCCTCACTGGTTTGCGACGGCGGGACGCGCTTGCCAACTTGCAACGGAGCGCGCTCGTGAGTTTGCGACGGTGTTTCCCTCGTGAGATTGCAATGGTTATCCCTCGCTCTGCTCCGCGAGGGTTCGAACCCTCGCCCATTTATGAGCATTTGCCCTCGCCGTTTCCCCAATGGCGTAGCCCTCGCCCTTTTATGAGCGTATAACCCTTGCCGATTGCCCGACGGTGGCCGCCCTCGCCAATTAGCGAGGGGCGAGTCGAGGGAGTTGCTGGCGAGGCCCATTTTTCAGAGGGCCTTGTTCCCTCTTTAAACCCATCTCTAACCCTTCCCCTTTTTTGTAGTGAATTTTTTGTTTAGTTTATTGGTTTAGTTTAATTTATTCATATTTGTTAATTGTATGATATAGGTTATTTGATGATATTTAGTTTAGTATTGATTTATTTATATTTGTCAGTATTGATTTATTGATATTTGTTTAATTTATATTTGTTAGTATTGGTTTGATGATATTTGTTAGTATTGATGATATTGGTTTAATTAATGATATTTGTTAATTGATGATATTTGTACAAGTTAGTATTGGTTTGATAATAGGTTTAACTTATATTGATATAGGTTTAATTACGTTAAATTTCTATTGATATAGGTTTAATTTATATTGATATAGGTTTAATTAGGTTTAATTGATTTATATTTGTTTAATTAGGGATTATGGATTTATTAATTATATGTGTTAATTATTTTAATGTACAGTGGATAATAGATGAGTCAAGATGAAAGACAGCATGGAGAGGGAGGACAGAGGGGGAGAGGAAGATGAAGGGGGAGATGGAGGGAGAGACGACAAATCCTTCCTTTACCTGAGGTACGAATTACAGAGTTTTATCGCTCATTATCCTCTCACGATGTTGCCAGATCCTATTCTACTGCCGAAGCTTCTTCATCCCGACATCATCCTCTACAAGATAATCGACTCCACTTTATGTCGTCTGATGGAGAGTAAGTTTTTTAATTATAAGTTTTGTCAATTTTATTATAATTATAAGTACTTTCTTAATTTTATGATAATTACATTTAATATTAATTTCTAATTATTTATGCAGCTTGCTTTCGAGTCATAAGGCTTCCGACTTCGTCACGAATGTAGTGAAAAGTGTGGTCTGGCCTTATGGAGTAACTTTCGGCTGAAAAGAAAGTAATATTTTTTTAGGAGTATAAGGTATATTTATAAATAATATTATTTTATTTAATATTTAAATTATTATGAAATTTAATTTATATGTTTATTATGAATTTTATTGCAAAAGCTTTGTGTTTGGGAACCGCAACACGACAAAGCGGTGCAGTCTCTCTTCTACAAAAAAGTACAGCTGCGAATAAAAGACTTGGTCACCTGCCTGAAGAGGAAGTGGAGGGAAGAGGGGACCATATATAATATGGGGACAAACGAAGAGGGGCGCAACATCTGGGAGGGATTGGTCAATTACTGGCTGGATCCGAGGAACGCTGAGAGGGAAGGCCAGACAAAATCGGCTTAGCGACCCCACCGGGCAAGGCGTAGCCAGACATTGAGCAGTCTCTCGGACCATTTACGAGCATGCACTCACTTTTGTTAGTATTTAATTTTCTAATATATTCATATTTAAATTTATTAATTTTACTTAATTTAATTTTTTTTTTGTACAGGAGAAGGAGTACGGACGGAAGGCCAGCCTCTTCGAGGAATATCTTTTTGCTCACCCGGTTGGAAAATTTGGATAGTCCATCTACGGCCGCCCCATCGACATTCACGTAAGTATTTTATAATTTATATTCTAATTAATTATTTAATTAATTAAACTAATTAATATTAAATTATATTTTGTTTAATTTCAAAAAAAAATGAAGCAAACCCTCTAAGAGTCTCATAGTGAGTCGGCACCCAACCTGAGAATCTTTCCCCGCCCCTGTTGACGAGGACACCAAGCCTAGAGCACCTCCTCGTCGCGCAACCGACCGCAAACCGCCTCAAGCAGCGCCCCTGTTCTCCAAGGAATCTCCATCACCAGAAATCTTCTCTCCACGCGCCACCACAGTCGCCAGCCATCTCCGTCAACAGCCTCTATCGCCACTGCTCTTAACAGTCGCCAATTCCGTCGAAGCCGTGCTCGAAGACAACCGTTCCCAGGTCGCCGTCGCACTAAATCATCGCACAACCGGCCGCCGCCGATTTCACCTGTTCGAAGCCCCTGCGCACAAATACTCTCTCGCCAATTCCAATCGACGACGAAGACTCTGCAACCACATCTCAAAATCGCGCAGCCACCGTTCGATTACTGGCCGCCAATCAAGATCCGACTCCGTCGCGCACAATCGCCTGGCGTACGGTAATGAGAGAGAAAATCAGTTGGGCCAATTATCCCATTTTAAATTGGTTTGGCCTATGTACCCTTTTGTTATGTTTTATATAAAAAAAATTATTTTAATATTATCTCTTTCAACCCATAAACTCCGCCTTATTTTCTTCTCCTTTTTTTCCAACCGCACACCAATTTTCCTAAATTATGCTATCAATCTTTAAGTTCCTGCAATAATTTTACAGTTTCTATCAATATTTTTATTATTATGTAATGTTGAATAATGAATTGATGGAAGGTGAAGGCAAATAAAAAAATATGTATTTAAAAATTATTTTTTTATAGATGTATTAAAATTAATGTATGTTTACTTTAATTTCTTTTTATAAAAATAAGTAAAATAGATATTTAATATATTAATTATTTTTTTAAATAGATAAAATAGATATTTAATAATATATGCAGGTGTATCTCATACAATTGGAGGGGTATATAGTTGGGCCCTTTTAACTTATTTGGGCCCAACTTTTTTATTTGTTAAGCCCAATTCTTAAGAGGAGAGAGAGGGAGCCCATTTTGATTATTTTGGAGTAAGTATATATATATATTTATTCTGGGGAGTTACGCAGAGGCTAATCACCTATTAGGGTAGTAGGTTTTAGGTAGAGAATTAGGGACTGAGATCAAATTATTTCATTAATTTTTTTTATTAGTACAAATAATTTTTATGTTGGTTTGCAGTTATTTTTAGAAGATTTGGAGTTTTGTTTGAATTTTAATTTAATTTTTATGCAACTTATTTCCATTCAATTAATTCTTAAAAGTATTATGTTAAATCTTTTCACTTTGATGTTATTTACATAATTTTGAATAGTTTATTCTTTGCTTTTAATTTTAATATGTCTTTTGTCTCAATTATGCATGCATTTTGACCCATTAGTCATGTGCTAGGTCATTTGCTTTGGGTGAAGGAAGATAATGAACCATATAGTCATTAACTTTAATTTCTTTTGTAGGTTTTTTGATGAGATGAGTTCTTTTAGTAGGTCACTGAGACACTTAGGGTTTAATTTCTATTGATTAATATTGGAGTTCTAATCACAACAATACGAGAGTTGAGTGAGAATGATAAGAGTATTCAATTGATAGTAATGGAGTCTAGGTTTAAGAGTTAAGGTTTCTATGACATTGAGAGATGCTTAGGCACTGAGAACAAGACTATTAGGGTGTTGAGATACGAATGAGAGTTCTATTTCAGTAGGACATTAAATAAACTTTATAAAGGAATTTTAGGCAATCGATTGTAATTGGTATATAACGGAATTCACCCTAAGCATTTCACCGCTCCTTCACACTCCTGCGTTAGTTAGATTAATTCTTGATTCTTCATACTTACTTGCTTTTATTCTTTGCTTTAATTAGTAGTGAGTTAGAAACAAATCCTGCAATTTCATTCTTGTTTATTTGATTAAATTTCATCACACAAGTCTTAAAATTAGATTGTCTCATACCTTCCTTAGGGTTCGATATTATTTTATAACTTGGTCAGCTTACCACTACACGATCCTATACACTTGTAGGAAAGTACATTTGTGTGCGAACACAAATCGCTAGTCAGTCGCCCAGAGGTCGCGTGTTCGATTCCTCTCAGACGTGAAATTCGCGAATTAATTCTGAGCCCTATAAGACTCATATGTAAAGTGCAGTGTATATATTAATTTGTTGGGACCGCCAAATTTTTTTCACGTAAATAATTAGCGACCGCCAATGACGGTCGCAAATAATATCTAAAAATATAAAATATTAATTTAATTTGAAATTCTACTACCGCCATGACAGTTGTTAAACAAAAATTAACGACCGTCAAAGCGGTCGCAAAATATATATAATAAATAATATATTATTTTCAATTTTAATTTTGCGATCACTCAAGGCAGTCGTTAATATTAATTTAATGACCGTCTTGGTGGTCGCTAAGTGCTTCAAAATGGGTCAAGACCCGGATTCCTTAGCGACCGTTTAGCGATCGATATCGTGGTCATTAATTAGCGACCAATCACAAAAGCGGTCGCTAATGTTTAGCTATCGGGTTTTTTGCAACCCGCTTTTTCAGTCGCTAAATTAGTTCCTAAAACTCGTTTTTTCTTTAGTGAAATACTACCAGGGAAAAATATATATACGAATATTGGGAAAGTAATAAAATAAGAATTATAACTTTAGAATGACAAATTAAGAATATTAAATTTTAAAAAATGAGAGATTTAGGCCATATAAACCCGAATCAACTCAAACTGGGTTAATTTGTCCAATTTGCATTAACTAGGGGTCATTTGATTTCAATTTATCACTTTTATAAGTTACTGTTGTTAAATGATAAGTCTGAAAAAGTTGCATACAATCATTTGGTCAGTCTAAAAAAATTAAAATTCTTATTTTACCATCTCTTATAAATTACAGTCCTTAAAATAAATTTACCACAAATAATTATCCATATGTATTTCCCAAAATTTGTTGATGATTTGTTCGAAAGTGATTTAAAAATTATACTCTCTATGTTCCATCTTATTTTTCTATAGAAGATATGATACATAGTTTAAGAAAAAGTGAAATATATTAATATGTATTTAATTAATAAAATATAAAAAAAAATATTTTATTGATATTTGTGAGCGTAATTTTTTTTTTTAATGTAAAAAAAGAATTGAGATATTCTAAAATAAAAGGTGTGAATTATATTGAAATCGAATACCCAAAAATAAAAAGTGTGAAATTTGTATTGGAAGGGGGAGTATGCATCAGATATTAAAAGACAATATCAATCATCGTACCTTTTGGAGATGCAAAACGACTTTTCTGTTTAGATGATTTCTTCAACGACTTCCAGAGATGAAAAACACAAATTAAAAAACAAGAGGGAGCCTGTGGCAAATGACAATTTGACAACATTAATTTATAACAAGATTAGGTTGGGTAAATTGGAGATTAATTGGTCGGTAAAAGGCAATTGAAATTACCTACGTACATACGTTTATTCAAAATGAAAGCTGATAAGAGGAAATCAACAATGGACTACCAACGTTCATAACAATAACATTCCTCTGTTTCAATGAATAACATAAATAAAGGTAAGGTTGAATTCAATCTTTAATAATAGACAAAAACTTGTGTTTGAATCTCATAACATCATACCCCTCTATAAATTAATTAACACTCAGTTCCGTACCAAAGTGATAATGAATCAATTTATATCTTATTAAGTTGTCTCATGTCGTAAGACGGTTTCACACAAAACTAACTCATCTATTTTTAGTTGATGATTGGAAAACACACACATATACAAATGTTTTATTAGATCTAAAGTCACAGAAAATTATTCGTACGCCTTTGTCAAAATTTGATGAAGATTTCTTGGAAAATGACTTTAGAAGACGAAATATATATATATAGTCTTACATATTTTTTGTAGACAGCCTCCGACTTGAGAGTATTAAACACAAAATAATTAAGAGTTATCCTGCAGACATGATGAACAAACTCTCAAACTTAATCATTATATGGCAGAATTAATAATATAATTATTAGAGTGCAATTAATATATGGAGATAGATAAAATGCAACGGCTTACCCACACACAGAAATTCTAGAAAGAGAAAATCAACAAAGCACGAATTTAGGAAATGTGTAGAAATGTTGGAATGTTATTTGGCAGTTCAAGTTTTTCTTTGACTTTTTTTTTTTTGTATTGGGGGGAGGTGAGTTGACTTTCAAATGCTGATAATTGCATCCAGCAGCAGGAGGACGTGGCTGACAAAGACTTAGACATAGAATATATTATTTTATATGGGTCGGACATTATTTTATTTCCCTATTGAGATTTAGACCTATGACTCCTTCCGGATCCGTTTCAGTCAACTTTTATATAAAAATTTTGGTGCACTGCATAGTAGGTATTTTGAATTTAGAAAGATTTTATTCAAATATTGTTTTTCTAATTGCATTTATTAATATACCATAACATTTACACCTATTATCAAAATAAGCATGAGTGCCGTTACTGTTCACATAATTGTTGTAATCGTGCAAAGAGATAAAACAGTAATTAAATAACAAGGTATTGGTTACCCAGTTCGTCACAACGTGACTACGTCGGAGCGACCAAGCCAGGAGATGTATAGTAATATGACTGCGTAGAATGTTCGTGTACAGAGGTATAGAATACAAGAGAAAAGATACAATATATACTAAAGTATCATAACCCTAACCCTAAGCCCATAGGCCTAAAGCCCACTGGACTGAATATAATATTATGTCCATAATATATATATATATATATATATATATATATATATAATCAAATATATTATAACACTCCCCCTTGGACATAATAGCAATGACATGGAAGAATATAAAAGTTAACAAGAGGAGTATAATCATTGATCTTCAGGATCCAATCTTCAGTATTGTTTTAGATTTGATACTCCCCCTGAAGATAACAATCTTCCAAGTCGACGCATCCCAATTCCATGTACGTACTTTTCAAAAGTAGAAGTGGGAAGGGATTTAGTGAACAAATCAGCGAGATTGTCTCTTGAGCGTACTTGTTTTATCATAATCTCACCACTCTTCTGGAGTTCGTGAGGATAAAAGAATTTTGGGGAAACATGTTTCGTCAAGTTCCCTTTGACATAGTCATTACTCATTTGTGCAATACATGCAGCGTTATCTTCATAGATAACTGAAGGGCTTAAGTCATTAGAAAGGATACCACACGAGTCGTAAATGTGTTTTACCAGGGATTTCAACCAAACACATTCTCGTGCAGTTTCATACAGAACTATGATCTCTGAGTGGTTTGACGATGTGGTCACCATAGTTTGTTTAACAGATCTCCATAAAATGACTGTACCGCCAGAGAGAAAAACATAACTGATTTGCGATTTCGCATTGTGGGGATCAGATAGATAACCAGCATCAGCATAACCTACAAGTGTTTTGTCTTGGTTTCTTTGATAGAATAGACCAAGATCTTGTGAACCTTGAAGATATCGTAAGATATGTTTCACACCATTCCAATGTCTCCTCGTAGGGGAGGCACTGAACCTTGCAAGTAAATTCACTGCAAAGGCGATATCCGGCCTAGTGCAGTTTGCAAGATAGAGCAGTGCGCCAATCACACTAAGATAAGGAACTTCAGGTCCTAATAGCTCTTCGGTATCTTCTTTAGGTCTAAATGGGTCCTTTTCCACTTCGAGGGAACGGACAGCCATTGGAGTGCTTAGTGGATGAGATTTATCCATGTGAAATCTCTCCAACACTTTCTTTAAGTAGGCTGATTGGTGTATCAGAATTCCTTCAGGGAAGTGCTCGATCTGCAGGCCGAGACAGAACTTGGTTTTACCCAAAGTTTTCATTTTGAATTCCATTTTTAAGATTGAAGTTGCTTCTTCAATCTCTTTCCTTGTTCCTATAATGTTTAGATCATCAACGTACACCGAGATGATGCAAAAACCATTAAGGGATTTCTTTATGAATACACAAGGAAAAACCTCGTTATTTATGTATTCTTCGGGAGAAATTCGCTAAGTCGATTATACCACATTCGACCTGATTGTTTTAAACCATATAACGAGCGTTGTAATTTTATGATGAACATACTACGATGTTCATTATTCCTCATTTGGGAAATCTTTAATCCATCAAGGATTTTCATATAGATATCACTATCTAATGATCCATATAAGTATGTCGTAACTACGTCCATTAACTGCATTTCTAAGTTTAGTTTAACTGCCAGGGATATTAAGAAGCGGAATTTTATTCCATCCATAACAGGAGAATAGGTTTGATCGAAATCAATACCGGGTCTCTGCGAAAACCTTGAGCTACTAACCTCGCTTTGTATCTCACAATTTCATTATTTTCATTTCGCTTTCGTACAAATACCCACTTGTATCATACAGGGACAATATTTTTTGGGGTACGAACGATGGAACCAAAAACTTTTCGTTTATTCAGCGAGTCTAGCTCTGCCTTTATTGCTGCTTCCAATTACACCTAATCAGAGCGCTTCCGGCACTCGAATATAGTTTTGGGCTCAGGATCATGATCATTATTCGAAAAGGTGAAGACAATTGAGGCTACAAATGTGTTGTCGACAATAATTGTGTTTCTATTATAAGTTTCTCCCGTATTTATGAAGTTTGTTGAAACTTTGATATTTACATCGACCAAATCTTCTTCATTTCCTAAAGAGTATCGGTCTGATGATTCCGCAATCCTAGGGTCATTGTTTGCTTGTGCATGTGCATTTTGACTAGAATTCTCGTCTTCAGGACAAATCTCTTCAGGAGATTTCAGGGGTGACTTAGTGTTTTTGCTAGCTTTACACTTACGCGAATTTGGTTCGATTATGTTAATGTTTCCTTTACACTTCTGGCATTTGGGGGGATTAACATCGGATTTCAAAGAGATTTGTACCCTTTGAGGTGCATTTACTGCAGGTATATGCGACTTAGTCACACCTTTATGATCGGTGAATGCATCTGGCAGGTTATTTGCTAAGTATTGTAAATTTATTATCTTTTGAACTTCAAGTTAAATTTGATTAGTGTGAGGGTCTAAGTATTGAAGATCTTTTACGTTCCAAGTAATTTCACGGCATTTATTTATATCAGTAATTTTATCTCTCCCTAATGCCGGAAAATGATCTTCATCGAATGTGCAGTCAGCGAATCGGGCTGTAAACTGATCCCCAGTTAAAGGTTCAAGGTATTTAAGTATGGTAGGAGATAAAAAACCGATGTAAATACCTAGTTTCCTTTGTGGGCCCATAGAGGTTCGCTTAGGAGGTGGTATTGGAACATACACTGCACAACCGAAAGTCCGTAGATGGGAAATATTAGGTTCATTTCCACGCACGAGTTGTAGAGGGGAATAGTCATTATATGCAGTTGGTCGGATTTGGATAAGTGATGATGCATGTAAGATTGCATGCCCCCAACATGAAATGGGTAAATTTAATTTCTGTAGTAGTGGTCTAGCAATTAATTTGAGACGTTTAATTAATGATTCGGCTAGACCATTTTGAGTATGAACGTGAGGGACCGAATGCTCCACTTTAATTCCCAATGCCATGCAATAATCATCAAATGTCTTAGAGGTGAATTCACCGGTATTATCCATACGAATGGATTTGATTGTATGATCTGGGAATTGTGATTTCAACAGAATAATCTGGGCAATAAGCTTTGCAAAAGCAGTATTGCGGGTGGATAATACAGAAACATAAGTCCACCGAGTGGAATCATCAATCAGGATCATAAAATACTGAAATGGCCCAGAGATAGGATGTATAGGTCCACAAATATCTCCTTGAATTCGTTCAAGAAATTTAGGAGATTCTGTTCTTACTTTACTACTAGAGGGTTGTATTATTAGTTTACCCATTGTGCAAGCATCACATATGTATTTGTTAACAGAAGGGATTCTGTTGTGTGTTATGTTATGGCCAGTTGAATCACATAAAATCCGACGCATCATGGTTTGTCCGGGATGTCCTAACCGCTCATGCCATAATTTGAAAGAATTTGGATCATGATATTTTAGATTAAGAGCTATATGGGGATTTAAGGGTCTGATGTATGTATAATACAAGCCAGACGAAAAAGAAGGAAGTTTTTCGACAATATATTTTCGACAATCTAAATAGTGAGTCATTAAGAGATATTCACTAGTATCCTCAGTGTTCGTCTCAATATGATAGCCATTTTCTCAAATGTCTTTAAAACTGAGGAGGGTACGCTTTGATTGTGGAAAAAATAAAGCATTTTTTATTATTAATTCGTTACCCATAGGGAGGATTATCGAGGCTCTTCTGGAGCCAACAATTTGAATATCGTCGTCGAAAATAGTAGTGATGCTTCCTTTCTTTTCAATTAAAGTTTGGAAAAATATTATATATTTCAAGATAGTATGTGTAGTAGCACTATCTACTAAACACAAAACATTCATCTCCATAGGCACACAGTTGTACGTTTCGATATGAGGAATGCTAAGGAGAATCAAGATTACATACGCTGATTTATCAGCCGCACAAGGGGTCACTTAGGTCCTACTATATCAAATGCGTATTAATTTTGTAGACAATAGTGATCGACAATTGGGGTTGACTGAAAAAATAAAGCATCGATAAGCAATCCATAGAATCAAAATGTATCATGCAACATAGTCAAAGATAAAGCCAATCAAACATGTTGGACAACCAAAAAGAAATAGTATCAGAATTCTAATCATAAAAAAGCAAGTAAACAACATGTTGGTGTCGATCACTCATTGTCTCCAAAGGCGTCTACAGTCATTTTTTCACCCAAGAGGTCATCCTTTTTCATGTCAAAGTCTGCTCCGGGCAGGTTGGTGTGGTGTGTTTCACCTTGAGGAGTCTTCCCCTTTTTGTCTTTTAGCATACGTTGATATAGATCCACTAGATATTTTAGAGTACGACACGAGCGAGACCAATGGTCGTTGCATCCACACTTGTGACAAACTTGTTTGTTCTGTGCATGTGAGCTCGATGGTTGAGTAGAATTTTTATCTTGAGGTGCATCATTGTCATTTGCACTTTGTTGTGCATTGTTGCGACCTCGGCCTCGTCCCCTACCACGGCCTCGACTTCGGGTCGATCCGCGGCCCCCACTCGCATCGTTCCCCTTTCCACGTTTGCGGCATCTAGAGTTTTTTCGAGTAGCATGTGCTTTTGGCACTGCTTGTGAGCCAACCGGTCTAGTGTTATGATTTTTCATCAACAGTTGGTTGTGCTTTTCTGCGACTAGAAGTGCAGAAATCAGCTCGGAATGAGTTTGATACTCTTTGGCTCTGTACTGCTGCTGGAGTACAAGATTATTCGCGTGGAAAGTAGATAGAGTTTTTTGAATTAACTCTTCATCAGTTATTGTTTCTTTGCACAACCTTAGCTGAGAAACATTGCGATGTAGGGCAGAGTTGAAATCTTTAAAACGGAGTGTTAGCCAATCGTATCTGGCTTGGGGAAGGATCGCATCGTGTTGTTGTTGGAATCGATCCTGCAGAGATTTTCATAATACTGATGGATCTTTTTCGGAGAGGTACTCATTTTTAAGATCTTTATGAAGATGGTGTCTTAAAACGATCAGAGCTTCTGCCTTCTGGGCAGTAGTGCATTTCCATCCTTGTGTGGTGGTGTCAGTAAGGTCTTTTGAAGCTAAATGGATTTCAACGTCTAGAGCTCATGTCAAATAATTTTGGCCATCGAGTGCCAACAACAATTGACATGGGTTAATCTAAAATTATTTGATCTTATTAACAATTGACATCGAGTGCCAACAACAACAACAACAACAATTATTTGACCTTATTAACAATTGATATAAGGATAATAGTGAATATCTCTTAATGACTCACTATTTAGATTGTCGAAAATATATCGTCGAAAAACTTCCTTCTTTCTCGTCTGGCTTGTATTATACATACATCAGACCATCAAATCTCCATATAGCCCTTAATCTAAAATATCATGATCCAAATTCTTTCAAATTATGGCATGAGCAGTTAGGACATCCCGGACAAACCATGATACGTCGGATTTTATGTAATTCAACTGGCCATAACATAACACACAACAGAATCCCTTCTGTTAACGAATACATATGTGATGCTTGCACAATGGGTAAACTAATAATACGACCCTCTAGTAGTAAAGTAAGAAAGGAATCTCCTAAATTTCTTGAACGAATTCAAGGAGATATTTGTGGACCTATACATCCTGCCTCCGGGCCATTTCAGTACTTTATGGTCCTGATTGATGCTTCCACTCGGTGGACTTATGTTTCTGTGTTATCCACCAGCAATACTGCTTTTGCAAAGCTTATTGCCAGATTATTCTGTTGAAATCACAATTCCCAGAACATCCAATCAAATCCATTCGTATGGATAATGCCTGTGAATTCACCTCTAAGACATTTGATGATTATTGCATGGCATTGAGAATTAAAGTGGAGCATTCGGTCCCTCACTTTCATACTCAAAATGGTCTAGCCGAATCATTAATTAAACATCTCAAATTAATTGCTAGACCACTAGTACATAAATCAAATTTACCCGTTTCATGTTGGGGGCATGCAATCTTACATGCATCATCACTTATCCAAATCCGACCAACTGCATATAATGACTATTCCCCACTACAACTCGTGCGTGGAAATGAACCTAACATTTCCCATCTGCGTACTTTTGGTTGTGCAGTGTATGTTCCAATACAACCTCCTAAGCGAACCTCTATGGGCCCACAAAGGAAACTAGGTATTTACATCGGTTTTGTATCTCCTACCATACTTAAATACCTTGAACCTTTAACTGGGGATCAGTTTACAGCCCGATTCGCTGACTGCACATTCGATGAAGATCACTTTCTGGCATTAGGGGGAGATAAAAATACTGATATAAATAAATGCCGTGAAATTACTTGGAACGTAAAAGATCTTCAATACTTAGACCCACACACTAATCAAACTGAACTTGAAGTTCAAAAGATAATAAATTTGCAATACTTAGCAAATAACTTGCCTGATGCATTCACCGATCATAAAGGTGTGACTAAGTCACATATACCTGCAGTAAATGCGTCTCAAAGGGTACAAATCCCTTTGAAATCAGATGTTAATCCCCCCTTACGCCAGAAGCGTAAAAAAAACATTAACATAAGCGAACCAAATTTGCCTAAGTGTAAAGCTAGCAAAAACACTAAGTCACCCCTGAAATCTTCTGAAGAGATTCGTCCTGAAGACGAGAATTCTAGTCAAAATGCACGTGCACAAGGAAACAATGACTCTAGGATTGTGAAATCATCAGACCGATACTCTTTGGGAAATGAAGAGGATCTGATCGATGTAAATATCGAAGTTTCAACAAATTTCATAAATACGGGAGAAACTTATAATAGAAACACAACTGTTGTCGACAACACATTTGCAGCCTCAATTGCCTTCCTCATTTCGAATAATGATCATGATCCTGAACCCAAAACTATATCCGAGTTCCGGAAGCGCTCCGATTGGGTGAAATGGGAAGCAACAATAAAGGCGCTAGACTCGCTGAATAAACAAAAAGTTTTTGGTTCCATCGTTCGTACCCTGAAAAATGTTGTCCCTGTAAGATACAAGTGGGTATTTGTACGAAAGTGAAACGAAAACAATGAAATTGTGAGATACAAAGCGAGGTTAGTAGCTCAAGGGTTTTCGCAGAGACCCGGTATTGATTTCGATCAAACCTATTTTTCTGTTATGGATGAAATAACATTCCGCTTTCTAATATCCCTGGCAGTTAAACTAAACTTAGAAATGCAGTTAATGGACGTAGTTACCGCATACTTATATGGATCATTACATATTTATATCCATATGAAAATCCCTGGTGGATTAAAGATTCCCCAAATGAGGAATAATGAACATTGTAGTATGTTCAGCATAAAATTACAACGCTCGTTATATGGTTTAAAACAATCAGGTCGAATGTGGTATAATCGACTTAGCGAATTCCTCCCGAAGAAGGAATACTTAAATAACGAGGTTTTTCCTTGTGTATTCATAAAGAAACCCCTTAATGGTTTTTGCATCATCTCGGTGTACGTTGATGATCTAAACATTATAGGAACAAGGAAAGAGATTGAAGAAGCAACTTCAATCTTAAAAACTGAATTCGAAATGAAAACTTTGGGTAAAACCAAGTTCTGTCTCGGCCTGCAGATCGACCACTTCCCTGAAGGAATTCTGATACACCAATCAGCCTACTTAAAGAAAGTGTTGGAGAGATTCCACATGGATAAATCTCATCCACTAAGCACTCCAATGGTTGTTCATTCCCTCGAAGTAGAAAAGGACCCATTTAGACCTAAAGAAGACACCGAAGAGCTATTAGGACCTAAAGTTCCTTCTCTTAGTGCGATTGGCGCACTGCTCTATCTTGCAAACTGCACTAGGCAGGATATCGCCTTTGCAGTGAATTTACTTGCAAGGTTCAGTGTCTCCCCTACGAGGAGACATTGGAATGGTGTGAAACATATCTTACGATATCTTCAAGGTTCACAAGATCTTGGTCTATTCTATCAAAGAAACCAAGACAAAACATTTGTAGGTTATGCTGATGCTGGTTATCTATCTGATCCCCACAATGCGAAATCGCAAACCGGTTATGTTTTTCTCTGTGGTGGTACAGCCATTTCATGGAGATCTGTTAAACAAACTATGGTGACCACATCTTCAAACCACTCAGAGATCATAGCTCTGTATGAAACTGCACGAGAATGTGTTTGGTTGAAATTCTTGGTAAAACACATTTACGACTCGTGTGGTATCCCTTCTAATGACTTAAACCCTTCAGTTATCTATAAAGATAACGCTGCATGTATTGCACAAATGAGCAATGGATATGTCAAAGGGAACTTGACGAAACATATTTCCCCTAAATTCTTTTATCCTCACGAACTCCAGAAGAGTGGTGAGATAATGATAAAACAAGTACCCTCAAGTGACAATCTCGCTGATTTGTTCACTAAGTCCCTTCCCACTTCTACTTTTGAAAAGTATGTACATGGAATCGGGATGCGTCGACTTGGAAGATTGTTATCTTCAGGGGGAGTATCTAATCCAAAACAATCCTGAAGATTGGATCCTGAAGATTGGATCCTGAAGATCAATGATTATACTCCTTTTCTTAACTTTTGTATTCTTCCATGTCACTGTTATTATGTCCAAGGGGGAGTGTTATAATATATCAGAATATATATTATATATTTATGGACATAATATTACATCCAGCCCAGTGGGCTTAGGGTTAGGATACTTTAGTATATAATGTATCTCTATCTCTTGTATTTCATACATCTCTGTACACACAAACTCTACGCAGTAATATTATTATACATCTCCTGGCTTGGTCGCCCCCAGACGTAGTCATGCACGTTGTGACGAACTGGGTAATCAATAACGTTGTTATTTATTTATCGCTTTGCTCGATTACAATAGTTCCCCTGCTTTCTCTCACCTTTAAAATTGAAGACAAGCGTATGATATTTCCAACTGGTAATTTGATAACCACAAATTGATCTGGTGTGAAAATAAAGCTTCCAATTACATCTTACTTTCCTTCTACACGTCTGGCTTTCTTGATAATCAACACATCTTGTCTAGAATAGATATTGATGCATCTCAAGGTAGAGTTTTATTCATCATGTGAATAGATAAATTCAGGGGGCTTGTTTCAAATTCTTCAATAGTAATGGGAATGAAATTTTATTTTCCTCCTTTATGTTGAATGAGAATTTATGTTCATGGTGGTTACATCATTAATATTGTGCTCCAATTTCGGAAAAGTTGACAAAAAATGAATATTGTTGGTTGTGGTAATGGGGGATTGATTAAGGAGGATGATTATAAGATGAGATAGAGGTAATCAAATGGAGGTAACGATTACCTTATTTAGGAGAAAAAACAATGCTATATACATCATTTATTCTTATTACATATAATAATTACAATGTGTACATCACATTCCCATTACCATTGAATTTTTTTTTTATCAAGCGCCCCCTCAAAATTCTAATGTTTAATTCCATGGGCATATACATTCCTTTCTTCAACTATCAAAGACGCTCTCATCAACAAACTTCACTATCTACATATGTTCATGGCACATCCTGATTTTTATATACTTGTTTAACATACTAATAATATATGTTTTCTTTTAATATAGGAATTTAAGAAACAAATATTTATATAGAGTCTTAATCAAGTCCCTCAAACCAAAAATAACACAATTAATTTAAATAAACAGCGGAGGAAATTTAGCAACAGTAGTAAGTATATTAATTTGATATTAATTTTATGTAATTTATTAAACATCAACACAATTAAAATTGTATCTTTAAATGAGAATAAAAATATAATACCAAGAAGAATATAATTTAAACATAAAAAACAATGTCCTAAAACAAATTAAAACAATTAACTAATTATATTTGTTTATAGGCAAACCACCTCGCCTTCACTGCGCACTCCACCTTATCCTTAATATGTGAAATGTTAAATTGATTGGGTGAGCAAACAACTAGCTCAGTAGGGTTCCATTTGTTACATTTAAATATAAAATATAATCAGAACCATTATCTCACACACAAACTTACTCATAGATGTGTTGGTTTTGCCAATAATAATTATATATGTCATACGGCCTTTACCCCACCGAATATAACGTATCACATATCTGAAACATAGTGTGTTATACGGCTTGTAACCCGCCGAACATAACATATCATAATAGCAAATTGGTGCAAACAATAGTAATCAATCACATATAATATTTAAAAGTGACAAAAAATTATTCAAATAAGAATCCCCACCTTAAAATCTGATAAATATCGTAAGGACGTAAGTGGCTTAAAGCGTAACATCATCTTCATTTTTCTTTTTCATTTACAAACTTTAAAAAGAAAGAGATATGTGTTCTATGTTTTATAAATTATTTAATTTAGAAAACACATTTTAAAGACTTGGGGTATACATAGAATTGTTTAAGTTCTTAATATTATTATTAAGGATCACATTAAAGTCTTGAGTAATAAGAGGAGTTAATATCAATAATGTGATATTAATCTTGAAGTGGAACAGAGTTACAACGTGAGTTAATATCATTTACAAAAACACATTTTCTTTTTCATTTACAAACACATTTAGAAATGCAACAGAGTTACAACGTGAGTTAATATCACAAATTGTTTTAAAGGATTTTTGAGTAAATTGAGACTAAATAATACTCCCTCTATTTCAAAATATATGTCATTCTAGTATGTATCACGCATATTAAGGAATACTATTTTAACCAATAGCAATGCATTGGGAAATGAATAATTGAAGTTAATTGGGTGTAAAATCTAAAATGACATATATTATGACAAAAGTATAAAAAACTAAAATGACATATATTTTGAAATTGAGGGAGTAGAAAATGTTGAAGTTGCTAATTTGACTTAACTAACCAAATAATAATTATGCAATTGGCCAAAAGAAATGCACATGCACGCCGATTTATACTCACAATGTATATATATGCATTTAACACGTTTATATATATATATATATATAGAAAGTTACTCATTTATTTAAAAAAGTAATAATAATTTCATATTTATAATGAAATAAATAAATAGATAAATAACTAAATAATTGGGATAAAAATGAGCTTACCAAATTAGCTTCACAATGTACTTCTCGACTCATTTCTTCGATTGAAATTTAATACTCCCTCCATCCACAATAAATGGTCCATGCTTTGATTTTTGAGACAGCGAGCAGGAGAAAACAATTCTTATTTGTTGGTATAAAAAAAATGCAGCTGATTCAGTAGCACGGGCTGCAATAAAGGCCCGATGTCAACATTGTGTTAATAAAAAATGGATCGGCGGATGTTAACAAATTGGTCCGAATTAATGTAAATAAATACAAAAAATTCAATAAAATTAGCAAATTAAGAATAAAAAATTTGAGTAATTTTCAATACTAATCAATGGTCCGTAAACACCTGTCCATGCTGAAATTTTTGACATACCCTTTTGGTATATCGAAAATAGCGAATATCGGAATATATATTTTTTTAATAAAAAATACTGAAATATCAAAAAAATTAAATGTGCATACTATTAACATATCCAAAACACATCCATCACATTATCATATCGTACAAAATTTTTATATATGTATATATTTATTAATTATTTTAATTATGTATACATATCCATGATAATAATGATATCTACACTAAATAAAGAAAATTAATAAAATATTAAATAGAAGGAATTCGACACCGTTTACACAGTACTAAAAGATGTGTTATGAATACGTTATAGGGACTTCAAACTTGTTTTTTTGTTCTTCATGCAAATCCTCAACACATGCTCTGCTGTTTCATTCATCTCCCCTTTTTCCTTCTCTCTCATCATCTCACTCACTCTCTCAACACTTTCATAAAATGACTTCTCTACCATCACTTTGTTGATCGCTTTCGCCACCTCTTCACCCACGTAAACACCACTCCCATCTTTCCCAACTCCAACTCCAACACCAGCCTCCACCACCAACTGTGCATTAACAGGCTGATCATACTTAATCGGCATTGCTATAATCGGAACACCAAAGTGGACACTTTCCATTACAGAACTCCACCCACAATGACTCACAAAGCCACCAATACTCGGATGGCCTAAAATCCTTATCTGCGGCACCCATTTCGACACGAATAATCCTCTGTCCCTCACCGTTTCAACGAACCATTCTGGCAACACATCCTCAACACGACCAATCTCATCTCCATCAGGAAACCTTATCACCCACAAAAAGTTAACATCACAAGATTGAAGTCCTTTAGCTACTTCTGCTATCTGATCCCTAGTTAAATAACACTCACTCCCAAACGAAATATATATCGTCGAACCAAAATTTCTAACATTTAGCCACTCTAGAATCTCCAAACACTCCTCATCATTAGAACTTGCAATAAGTGGCCCAGTGCACACAATCTGTTTCTTGCACAAAACAGAGAGATAATCAATATACTTAGCCTCAAAATCTCTACAGCTCTTCAGCAGGACAATCTCATTAGATCTTGAGAAATTTCCAAATGCAAAATCATCATCAGCATCTTTTATGCTCGCCCTAATACGATCTACAACCCTGTTCACCTCATCGTTTGGTAAACTTATAGCCTTGTAAGGGAAGGTGGAGCCACTCCCCACGGTGTGCACATGATGGTAATACGCAGAAGTCGCTGCGCATGAAGTTGCAAAGTAAACAGACGGCACGCCTTTGGATGAAGCCATCTTTGGAGCCCATGGTTGGAACATGTCATATATCAGAAGATCAGGTTTTACAGAGTCAAGAATGTGTGAGAAGCTCGACCTCGATTTCTGAAAGGCTTGCAACAGAGCTGGGATGAGAGTTGATGGCAGATTCTTGGTTGTGTGGAGGTGCGGAGGAAGTTCATGCGATGATGGGATTCGAAGCTCGATTAGCTTTATCCACTCTGCATCATCGTGCAAAACCTCGGATTTGATTGAATCAAGATTAATAGCAGTAGAACATAGGTAGATAGTGAAGTTTGTTGATGGGAGTCTTTTGGATAGCTCAAGAAAGGGGTGTATGTGTCCATGAGCTAGCCATGGGAACATGAGAATTCTGAATTTATGATGTTCTTTGGCCATTGACAAGATGAATGAAACCTTGGATACATCCCTTACTATTTATTCTAGCAGCATGTGTTCGATTGCGAAGTCAAAGTTTCCATCTTACAAAATTCTACAATGCCTGCAGTTATATAATAATGCTTCACAGAATTTAAAGAGATATGGATTGCCATCTTGCAAAGTGACAAATTTTTGCAGGTTTTATCAAGAAATCTTTTGGGACAAAGAAGTGGATTTACTCTAGCCGTGTAAATGAACGTTTTTTTCCAGACGAAATCTTGATTCTTATCCTTACTTTATAGAATAAATAATTAGTAAAAAAATTAAAAAACTTAGAACCGGCGACTAGGGTGTTCAAACGGTTCGGAACCGCCGGTTACGGTTCGTCAAAATTTTGAACCGTAATCGAACCGGCGGTTACAAGGTTCCGGTTCGTGAACCGGCCGTTCCGGTTCGGAACTGCCGGTTTACCGGTTTTTCGGTTTTTTTTTTAATTTTTAAAATATATGATAAATATGATTATTGATCTATAATTTAAAATAGTTGCATATCTTTTGATTAAATTTAAAATTTACAAACTTATAAAATATAAAATTTACATAATAACACAACTATATAAGTACAAATTGAATTGAAATTAAATTTTATTGATAAAATTTGTGCACTTACATTATAATTTATAAATTACAATGAACAAGTAACAACTAACAACTGATAATTATAGTAATAGCACTATACTAAGTTACTAACACTACAATTTACAAAATTACAATTTTACAAGTTAAAAATTACAAACTAATTAGAAAATCAGAAAGTCAAACCCCTCAATTTGTGAGTTGGTTGGTGGGAAGGACTGAGACTTGTAAAACGCTCGGGGATTGAATTTCTAAGGGGAGAAAGGAGACTGCTCGTGCACCTTGGCACGTTAAAATACAAGATCCAATTCTCATGAGAGGATTGCTCCTTTTTAATCAGGCCGTGGACGTATGAGTTGGTTATCTATGAACTACGTTAAAAACCCTTTGTGTGCTGATTTATTTACTGTTAACTGTCATCATTTTAACTGAGCATTCAGCATTGTTTTACAATCAGGAGAAATTTATTCTCTTGATCCTGAACTTACGCACCCGCCTTAACCACTATTTTCTAAGCAAATGTAAAACTGTTTTCAGGACATTAAAATGAGTAGACATTAAGGGCTCACACTTCCACACGTAACTCAAAGCTTGCTGAAATAGCTATCTAATTGACTAGCTCCTGAAGTGGTCAATAGGTGGGTTATCTCTACTGAGCTTTCTTGAACACAACACTCTAGAACTCAGTATTTGTGGTTCCTGACATATTTGTCCCTGCTGCCCCTGAGACTATTAGTTCAATGAGCATTTTTCAGGATCTTCCTGACTGAGTTTTGTAAGAAAATTTTCCTGAAAATTTTGAAAAATCTAACATCAGTGTATTCATTTCCCCTCCCCTCTCTATACACTGGTTATACTCGTTTAATGACCAAAATTTAATTTGAAACATATTTAAAAGATAAATATTTAAATTCAGTAAAACTTAACACTCTAAATTATAATAGATTTGAAAGTTTAGTTTAATATGTGTATTATGAATGTTAAATATATATTTTTGAATTTGATAGGATATCTTCTGAAGACGAAGTTGAACAAAAGAGTTATTGCACGTAGTTTAAATTTTGGATGGATAAAGAATAGAAGTTTCTACACAAAGTCTCTAATGAACAAGTATAAAATTAATATCACTCTATAGAATACTGATACCATTACATCTAACCATTAATATCATTAAATTTGTAAATTAAAATTATAATATAAAATATTATGATATCAATAAATACATCTAATAATATAAATAAAATATATTCTAAGTTTCAAGTTTTAGAATATAAATTTAGTGGAAAAATGAAACTTTCTAATTTTGGCGGCCGACTTTATTTAGTGTAATTGTGCAATAGTGCAGGGTGAGATAGTGTGATAGTCACACTTTGGCTTTCTCGACATTTCTTTGGGACAATATTTCCACGTTTGACATTTGTTTGTCCATCATTTGATGTTATATTAGTATGGAAAACAAATGCGAGTCAATTTTGTGACACAAACATGCATGTTATAAAAGTATATATGGAAATCAAATGTTGTTTTTGGTTATTGAACTATTGGTATAATAAATTAGAACTTATATTATAAATTAAAATTAAGGGTATTATGAATTTTTCATCTTCAATTTAAATAAAAATAATAATTGTTTGAAAAACGAAAAAAGAATTCATATCCACCCAAAAATGAAAAGAAAAAAAAATTACCCAATAAAAAATAGGGAATTAACATGAAAGTCTCTTTCAAGTGATGCCACCAATGTGCAGCCGACTTCAATTTCATCGTCAACTACAAATTTTATATAATATATATATATAAACTCAATTATTACATTACAAGAACACAATTCCTAATTCTTACACCATATGGCATC
>JAPKLY010000968.1:46475-88100 GCA_026898435.1 Prunella vulgaris
TCCCCTTCTCTCTCTTATCCAAATCTTTATTATATTCATTTCTTTATTATATGTGCTGGAGGAGGATGCATGTGATGGAATTTATTTATGTTATATTATTTTATTATTATTAGTTAATGTGATAATAATTATGATAGTAAGTGAATTAATTTATTGTTAAATAAATAGATAAAATAAAAGTAACGCATGTGTATAAAAATGTGTGATTATATGTAATTTTATAAAAATAATAATATGAGTGTATATAATATAATAGCTATGGTATTTGGACGAGGAATGAGATTTGTCCATCTAAAATTGAATGGAATGAATGATATGATCATTTTTAACAAATCATGCCCTTAATTATTTTGAGTAGATTTTATTAGAATTTGACCGGGTTTTCATTGTTGTGCATACCGAGAGTATTATTGTTATTAACACAAAGTGTATTTTTTTATAAATATTTAATTTTTTAACAATTATACTTTATGAACAACAATAACACCTAACAATAATAATAATAATATAGTAATAGTAACAGTGCATGAGTATAAAGTTAATGCTCAAAGAAATTCTTTTACCTTAATTCTCTCCACATAAGTGATTTTTCATTTATTTTTTGTGATTGTCATCAACAGTAGCCCACATAACTATTGAAAACGGGGAGAGTCGGCAATTTGTTTTTCTTGAGAAATTTCTAGCCGGCGAAAGATGGACAATCTTTTAAAATAAACTAAATTTATAGTTGTAATTTATGTGACAAATTTACAGTTAAATAGTAAAATAACTAAAATTTGATACTCATCTGTCCCAACTCTTTTATCTCTCTTTTTTCTATTTTGGGACGTTCCAACTTTTTTTTCTACCTTAAAAAGGAAATAATTTACACTCACAAAAGTTAATAAAATACACTTTTTATATTTTATTAATTAACTTCAAACTCACATGTTCTACTTTATCCTTAATTCGTGTGTCCAGGTCTTTTGAGGGAGTAGTTATTTAGTCATAATTGTGTTATTGTAATGCAGGTATTGTAGATGAAGATCAAAACGACGGATTTGGCCACTTCTCAGCATCGACCGACATTATTCTGATGAAGACGTCGAGGGGTATTGAAGGAAAGTACATAGATCACTTATCTGATTCGTGCGACAAGAAAGTCGTCCCTGTTGGTCCTCTTATCACACCACATACGGCGTCGTCCGACGGTTCACACATCATGCAATGGCTGAGCACAAAGAGCCAATTCTCAACAGTTTACATCTCATTCGGAAGTGAAAACTACTTATCCAGTGATCAAATTGACGCCATAGCCAATGGGTTAGAGAAATCAAAAGTTAATTTCGTCTGGGTTTTGCGATCTCCTCTAAACAAGAAAGCCAACATAGAAGAGGCTCTGCCTGAGGGGTTTGTTGATGGGATGAGAGAGAAAGATAAAGGACTGATTATAGAAGGATTGGCGCCGCAGACTGAAATCTTGGCGCATTCGAGCATCGGAGCTTTCGTGAGTCATTGTGGAATGAGTTCGACTATCGAAAGCGTTTATTTTGGGGTTCCAATCATCGGGGTGCCGCTGAAACTGGATCAGCCGCTGAATGCTAGACTGATGGTTGAGGCCGGCGTTGCCATGGAGGTGGTAAGGGATGAGAATGGAGGTTTCGGCGGCGAAGACGTTGCCGATGTGATGAACAAATTATTTGTTGAGAAAATAGGGGAGGAGATGAGGTCTAAAGCTGCAGAGTTGAGTGTGAAAATGAGAGGTGAAGAAGAGTGTGCAGTGGCAGAAGCGGCGGAGCAGCTCCGGAGGCTATGCATGGAACATAAGAAAAAGCAACAAAAATGATAGGTTATTCTTATATACATAATAGACTTACTTTTTTATGATAATAAAGTTTACACAAGATATTACACCTTATATTAAGGAAATTTCAGCAGGCAATAAGTAGAATTATTCTGCAGAGTTATGTACAATTATGATTTTATTAAGAAGTTGTTACATTTATGGAAACAAATAATGTGATTTTGCAAAAATTGACATTTTAAAACAAATTGTTTCGTACTGATTCGAAATCATAATCAGAGAAGGCACGGCATGAAACAAATTATTCAAAGACTCAAAACTTATGAAGATGGATAGCCATGAATGGCTGAAAGAATATAAAAAAATAAAATTAGAAAATTAAGATTTGTTTTAAATATAATTTTTTTAAAAATAAGTTTGTTCTTTATTCTCGATGCTAGTGAATTATAGGATACTTGCTTTCCAGAATAAATACAATGACTTAATAGCAATAATATTTTGCTCGAAACTAAGGATGTATAAAATACCAAAAAATTTCGACATACAACACTTATCGAACCAAAAGTATCAAAAATACTGATCTTTGCCATATACCAAATTTTTCTTACGATATGATATCGTACTGTATGTGTTTCGGATATGTTGACAATATGCATATTTAATTTTTTTTTTATATTTTAGTATATTTAATAAAAAAAATTCAATATTTAGTATTTTCGATATACCGCTATTTCGGTATGAAAGGGTAGGTCAAAAATTTCAGTATGAACTGGTATGTACTAATACCATTGATTAGTGTTGAAAAAAATTTCTAAAAAATATTGTGCTTAGTGAGAAGTAAATAGTGAAGTCAATTTCGTGAGCTCATTTTTCATCCCAATTGTTTAACCATAAGGTCCATTTATAAGGATTAAATTGGACATATATTAAATTATATGCACCCATATATCTATTCGTAGTACACATGCCTCGTAAAAATGTCATTTATAGTAGAATATGAAAAGGCACGAATAACCTTCACAACTCTCAAACCATAATATTGATGTACCCTCATTACCTTTCGGATTTTTTTATTTTTTTTGCAAGAAAGGGAAAAATAACATAGTAAAATAAAATTTCTAAAAAACTAAAAAGGCAAGAAAAAACAACATGAATCAGAACATAAAAAGAAAAAAAAAAGTTAAGTATATAAGAAAAAAAAAAGTTAAGTATATAAGAAAAAAAAAAGTAAAAAATTAGAAGGTGATACATTTCTTGAAAAAAAATATTAGAATTATCTTACAAAAATAGTTTTTTAAAAAAAACAAAAAATAGATATAATTTGCTGAAATAATTGTATAATAATTTCAGTAAATATTTTCAAAATAAGAAGAAATAAATGAGGTTGGTGGGAATATAGAAAGGGAGAGGGTGTGGAGTGGAAGAGAGAGAAAAATAAAAGGAGGTGGGTGGGTGCAGTGCGTGTGCAGAGGAATATAGAAAGGGAAAGGGTGTGGAGGGGAAGAGAGAGAAAAATAAAGGGAGAAAGGAAGGAGAGAATGGGAAAGTTAGGTTTTTAAGAAGAGATACAGACGGTATTAAAAATGTGTGTACTTATCATATAAAGTGTACTTATTTTGTGTGTAATATTAATGGATGTGGGTGCATATAACCTCAACCATTAAATTAAGTAGCAAAAGTAAAGATTCGGTCCAGTGACAGCCCATGACTTTGGGCCCAAATATAAGTATATAATATATAACCAGGTAAGGTTAAATACTTAAATGAAGAGAGGCAGCCTTAATCCTTAATATTTTTTTATACTCCCTCAGTCCCAGAGGAATTTGCAAATTTTCCTTTTCGGGACGTCCCAAAGGAACTTACAGACTCAAAAAAGGAAACCCTTTTATAAACTTCACCCTCACAATATCTACATATTTACACAAAATGTCATTACTTTTTCACTTTTTGGGCCCACATTACACTCAATTCAACTAACTTTTTCACTTTTTACATAAAATTTTACCAAATTAACCCTCAAAACACTACTTTTTACTTTATTCTATTTTTTCTTAATTTGTGTGCCCCTCCTCCCTTGCAAATTGCTTTGGGACGGATGGAGTATATGGTAAGAAAATAATTTATTTTGTAGCCAAAATCAGAGTATTATCCATTTGTACTTCATTCGGTTATCAGATTCGATCCATCTCAAGTTTCATAAAGCTACAAAACAACTTATAATTCATAGAAAATATAATATTCAAAACTAATAAAAATTGAAAAATTATAAAAGGAATTACAAAATAAAATTCACAAAACTATTTGTTAAGTCACTCAGAAATTAATTTCAGAACGAATCTCGTTAAAGATATGAAGGTATTAAAACAAAAACCATGAATTAAATCAACACTCAAATGATTTACGTGGTTTAATTATAAAATATACATTCACGGATCAAGAACACTCTAACTTCACTATGTGATGAAAAATTTACAAATTACAACACAATTGCCTCGTAATCTAGGAATTCTCCCGATTTGCAGTATGAACCCTGAATTAAAATCTAACTTGCTAACCAAATGGAAAGTTACATCAATTTATACTATTTCACAATGCGATCAAAGCTCGGCATTCAATTTGGTGGTTTCAACATTCAATTGATTCAGTTAATCAGTTTAGGGTTTTAAGCATTACAGCTTGTGCGAGCTCCAATTTTGTTATAATGGTTAATTAGTTCAGATTCATAACTTATAGTCCCGGAAGTAAACAGTTCAACAAAAGTCTGATTCACAACTTAAAACTAAACTGGTCTTTAGATCATATGCCTTTGGAATCAGATGACTTAGTCTTGATCAGGCGACATCGTACTTAGGTCAGTACAAGTCAGAAGACTTTAATGTTCATGTCAACTAATTTAGTCAAGCGACCTTCTCTTTAGATGAGTTCCTCAACATCAGCAGTCTTCCTCCAATCCTGATACCTCTCTTTCTGATGAGTACACCCACCAACCAGATGATCTTGTCCATTGAAACTATCTAACACCAATCAGAATTAACTCCAACTTCAATGCATTTAACCACTATTATAGAACTAGTTTGATCACTGAGAATACACATATTTTGATTAACTCTTCACACAATTAAAATAAACATAAAAATTGCATGTAAAACCCGACTTATCATTTAGGATTGAGGGAGGCGGGGTGGTGAAGGGAGGCCCTTATAACAGGGTTGGGTTAGATTAGGTTGGGGAGGTGGATGGTGAATCTGCGTCAGGGAATTAATTTGATTTCATTTTTATTTTAAGTTACAAATTTTAACTTTAGATATTATTTTTGAAAAATATTTCTTTGAATTCTTTTTCTAGTTTATTAAAAAAATTAATACTTACAACTAATATAGACACATCATGTATTGAATTGTTACTCGATAAGAAGTTAAGTGTTTCAATAACTAGAAATGACTAGAGGCGCTAAAATATGTACTAATATGCTAAGTAATTTCTTAGTTTGCAGCACATTTTGTCTTTTCAGGGTTTAATGGACTGATTCTATAAGGGTTGGTATTCCTTATGCCGAATTTTTCAATAAAAATAAATTGAATTGAATTACAAATAAAAGTTATAACTCAACTAATAATAAAAGTTATCTCACTCAACAATGAATGGATGTCAACATCTAGGCTCAAAGACCCTTCATTGAGCTCGATCTTAATGATGAACAATGGAAGATTTACGCTGAAGATCAAGAAATGAAATGCAAAAAGTGTGTAATAACAAATTTTGTGAAAATTAATAAATACTATTAACAAAATATTGTTATACAATGTGATTTTATTCAGATTTAATGGGTTCTCTCTCTAAACTTGGCCCTCTGATTCTTCTCTTGGAATTGACTTTGAATTGAAAAATTTATTCAAGGACAGCAAAGTCTTATTTTCAATCAAACGAAGTCTCTGAAGATATGATGACGAACGTCTCGAATTTGGTGAAGAGCGCTCTTTGGATCTTCAAGTTGATTTGAGTACTGGAAAACACTTGATCGAAGGGATCTTATACCTTGATCTCTGATCGAAGGGTGCTTGTGGCAGAACTTGACGAAAACACTTGAATTTGGCGAAGAACGTTTTGAATCTTCAAGTGCTCCTTCGAAGATAAACGTTTTATCAGAGGAATTAGCTCCTTGTTTATGAATCAAACAATGTTTATGCTTGAACTGGACGAAGGACGGTTGAAAGCGGTGAAGAACGCTTTAAGTCTTCAAGATGTTCTTCTAGAAAAATGTTTGATCGGAGAGATTTAAGCCCGTGATCCTGGATCGAACGTTGTTTCTGCTTGCTTTTGACGAAGAACGCCTCAAATTTGGTGAAGAACACTCTAAATCTTCAAGTATGATTGATGTAGGTTTCCTCTTCGCTCGTCGTTCTTCTAGTCGTTTTTGCTCGTTCGTTGTTGTGAATTTGGCATGAACTTAACCTCTATTTATTGGGTGGAAGGTATAATTTTTTCTTCTTTGGCGCGACACATGGCACGATCCTGTCTGTTGATGCTGTATTAATGAGCATAATTAATGAATCAACCAATTTAGTTTGGTTGGTTTATGTCTTCTTCTTTATTTATATTATGTATTTATAATCTCAAATAAATATGGCAAATTAAATATTTATTGTTACATACGAGCAATGGAAAACTCATAATTTTGACGACTTGTATCATGTACAATAAATATTATTTTGATTATTTGTTGGGAAATGTATGTAAGAATATTTTGATTTAATCTCAAAATCCCTAAGTTAAATTATAAAATAGATGTAATATAGTCTATAGAAACAACCTAATTGATACGAGCCTGAAAATTGTTGACAGACTAGTTCAACATGACCACTTGAAGACTGAAGAAGAACTCGTCTGAGGAGATTAACTAGCCCGATGAGCAATTGGTAAATACACCCATCAGAAGAGAAGTCCACCTGCATTCTGCAGAAGCCTAAGTACAACTAAGTTGTGCCCTACTTCTACACAGGGGAGTTGCAATCCCACTGTCAAGAAACTCCCTGAAGCATTAAATGTTACCAAAATATATAATAAGTTTGGTGCAGCACTAAGAGAAAAATTAAATGTAATAGAATGAATATTCCAAGTCACCTGAAATAGTGATTGTAGACTTAAAGAGAGTCGTTTGACTGGTCTGAGAACATGTAGACTTAAACCAATGAAAAGCTGCCACATATGTACGGATCTGATATAAAGCTGACTGGCCTAACAGAACCAAAGTCAGAAGCAACCAACAACCTAGGATGACACAAACTTTAAAGGCGACTGCATTAATTCTAAGCAAGCATTTGATGTGCAATCACTAATTAATGCTTAGGATTTTCTACATGAAGATTTGAAGAACGTTGATTTACCATAAAAAAACATGATTTGAAAATCTTCTCTCCAACGGAAAGTTTCCAAATCATGTCTATAAATACAGAGTCTGAAGATGAAGAGAGGTACGGGAAACACGCAAGCTCTTAAGAACTCAAGTACTCAACTTTCAAAGCATACAAGAAAGCACTCGAAAATTCTTTAGTTTCCCAAGTGTTTTCAACTCTTAGAGTTCTACTCTGTATTCTAGGCTCACACTGTAATATCCTTAGAAGTCTACTAAGATAGTCCAAGCCTAAAAACTATTCTTCATTGTAAGGGCTATCTCAAACCAGTGGGAACCCTCTCAAAGCCAAAAGCTGAAGAAGTTCAGGTGGAGAGTCAGCTGAGAATTGTGCTCAGACTGAAATCTGGAGAAAACTAAAACTCAAGACAATCCTAGGGATCAAGCCTAAGTTGTGTTCTTGATAAGTGTACCTTGGCACTATAAATCAAGGAATTCCAAGTGAAAGAATTCTCCTGTTAAATCAGGAAAAATATATGTAGGAGAGTTTAACTCCAAACCACTATAAATAGTCTCGGCCACTTACTGTTTTAATTTTTATTTTTTTTGTTGGGGTGAAAATCTTTTTAAGGGTGTAAAATCTGTTGTGAACCTTAATCCGCTGCCTACAAGCTAATATTAATAGTTATTCAACTCACATGTCATCTTACATTGCAATTGGAAAGGTATTAATCACCAGGCTATCTGAAACTTTAACAAGCTACTTCTAAGTCCCATGTTGAAGTCACACAGGCTACTTGTGTCTGTTACTAAGTCTGATGTATCTGTTATTTGTAAAAAAAATTAAGTACAAGTGTATTCCCCACCCCCCACCCCGGTACACATGTTTGCTTTATTTGGGACCAACACTATTTAATTTGAGAATTAATTTATTTAAATCTTCTAAATTTTGAATAGTAATTTGAGTTAATATTTATTTAATTTATACACGTCTTGTTATTTGAATATGTACAAAAAAAAGTCATAGAATTTGCAGGATTACCACAAGGGTATCAACGGGAAACTGTTGAGTTTCCTCAACCCTGGGGGATTAACAGCGAACGAAAAAGTGATGAAGCCATTATGAAGGAGAGGCTCAAGAGCTTCAACGTGATGTTTGATGAAATCTAGAAGAAGCAGAGCCATCGGGTGATTGCAGAGAAACAGCTTCAGTCGGAGCTCTGTGTTAAGATATTAAACATAGTGATTCCGACATACAGATCGTTCTATCAAGATCTAAATTAGTTCGATTATATCCAACTACATAAAATTAGAATGATGTATATGAGACTTTGCATTTAAAAATAAAGAATATTCATGTTTAATTAACTCATTAGTATATCCTTTTGTCCATGGAAAAATGTAATTTTATCAAAGTACATGATTTAAAAAAAAAAAAAAAGAAAAGTGCTGATCCATTGATAAATGCAAAAATTAAAATAATATAATTTTTATTCCCAACTCGATTAGTGTGTCATTTATTGTTATATATAGAAATATATATTGAAGAAAGTGGGTCTAGTGATGCACTAACACCAATTCCGATATACACACATCATTAATCTTTGTTTATTACAACACCATATCATATCAATGGAGTCTAACAAACCCAATTTGAGCATTCTCATGTCTCCATGGCTAGCACATGGACATATATACCCTTACCTCGAACTAGCCAAGCGTCTCTCCACCAAAAACTTCACCATATCCCTCTGCTCCACCCCCATCAACCTTACCTCCATCAAAACGACGACCTCCTACGCCGTTTCAATCAATCTCATCGAACTCCACATCCCGCCGACGCCGGAGCTCCCGCCGGAGTACCACACGACGAAGAACCTCCCGCCTCATCTCGTGCCGAAGCTCATTCACGCCTTTCAGACGGCAAGGCCCAGTTTCGAGGCCATTATCGCCTCTCTGAAGCCGGATCTTTTGATATACGACGCTTTTCAGCCGTGGGCGGTGGCGATGGCGGCCTCCTTGTCCATCCCGGCTGTCCATTTCGCCACCACGGGCGCGGCGGCGTACTCCTTCTACTTCCATCACTACAGAAACGGAGATGGGGCGTTCCCTTACGATGGACTTTATCTTCGGACGCATGAATTGAAGGCTATGCAAGCCGTGGCTCTGGCTCGTGCAAGTACCACTTCTTTTCCTTTTCTTTTCTTTTCTAAAACCTCTTTTCTTTTTTGAGTGCTCCTCTCCAAATAATACAATGCATGAACTCGATTTTACAGTAAATTTAATTTTTTCAATTGCTCAAACAAGAATTTATATTTTTTTTATTATTTTGCACACTATTATATGAATAATAGTCATTAAAATTATACATGTGCAGTGATATAATTTTACGTAAATTCGAATTTAAATAAAAAACTATTCCTTGTCGATATTTATTACACTCTTATATATTTCTGGCGGTGCTATTTAAAACACTTACGTGTCGCTATTTAAAATAGCACAGTTCATCCTTAAAAAAATAATTAAAGCCTCAATATTATTTTTATATTAATTTATTTTCAATCATCTAGGTTCCTCTCCTTTTAACATTAATAATCATAACAATCATTTTGATCATTTTGGTTCCCGAAATACTGTCCTGGTTGTATAAATAATTTCCTACAAACGTTAAAATATAAAAGAGAAAAGAATAAAGATGGGCATATTTTTTTTTTTATATTGAAAAGAGGAGCAAGTGTGAAAAAAAATATAAAAAATAAATATTTAAAAGCACACTCAAAATAAGTGTTCAAATATTCTAAACATTATACAATTGCCCCTATTTGTAATAAATCTAAAAAAATATTCATCGTTATAACTGCCCCATGGAAAAACTATATGTAAGATCTCACTGAAAAAAAATGCAGGTATCATAGACGGGTACGATAAAAATGACAAATATAGCCACTTCACGCAATCGACTGATGTTATTCTGATTAAGACGTCGAGGGGAATAGAAGGAAAGTACATAGATTACTTATCTGTTTGTTGTAACAAGAAAGTCATTTCTGTTGGTCCTCTGATCGCACCACATACACCATCATTTGATCATTCATACATCATGCAATGGCTAAGCACAAAGAGTCGTTTCTCAACAATTTACATCTCATTCGGGAGTGAGAACTACTTATCCAGTGACCAAATTGAAGCCATGGCTAAAGGGTTAGAGAAATCGAACCTTAATTTCATCTGGGTTTTGAGATTTCCCCTAAGCAAGAAAGTCAGCGTAGAAGAGACTCTGCCAGAGGGGTTTGTTGATGGGATGAGAGAGAAAGATAGAGGATTGATTGTAGAGGGATGGGCGCCGCAGACTGAAATCTTGGCACATTCGAGCATCGGAGCTTTTGTGAGTCATTGTGGAATGAGTTCGACTATCGAGAGTGTTTATTTTGGAGTCCCGATCATCGGGGTGCCGTTGAAACTGGATCAGCCGTTGAATGCTAGATCGATGGTTGAGGCTGGTGTTGCTGTGGAGGTTGTAAAGGATGAGAATGGAGGTTTTAGCAGCGAACAAATTGCAAATGTGGTGAACAAATTATTTGTTGAGAAAACAGGGGAGGAGATGAGGGCTAAAGCTGCAGAGTTGAGTCAGAAAATGAGAAGTGAAGAAGAGTGTGAGATGGAGGAAGTTGCCGAGCAACTCCGGAGAGTTTGTATGGAGCATAAGTTGTACAAGTGATGAAAAAATAGGGTGTCTTGGCAAGACAGTCTCCTACCCTTTTAAATGTACACCTCATTTTGCTTTAAAATGTGATTTAAATATAGGATGCAAGAAAGATATGTAAAATAAAAAATAACAAATAGTACAAGTATTTGTAGTTCAGTTTTGATGTGTTAGCTATATCCATGAATAGTAGAGTGAAACTCATATTTTTTCTGATCATAGCAATTAGATAGCACAAAATTATCCGAGGTCAAATACTCCCTCCGTCCCGGGTCTTTTTCTCAAAAGATCTGGGCACACGGATTAAAAAAAAAAGTAAAGTAAATAAGTGTGAAGTTAATCAATAGAATGTTCCAAAATAAAAAAATAAAAAAGAGGAAAAAAGAATTGGGACGGATAGAGTAATTATTAGTATTAAAACTCGAATGTAGCCTGCACATATTATATATACAGTGAGATCTTCAACCTGCTTAGCATAGTGTTCAAGTCATTTCAACAAACTTCCACCTTGATTTGAATCCTCTCATAGATCAACATATGTTTCAACTTGTTACTCCGAACAGATTTGGTGAACATATCATCGAGATTATCAACAATCTCAATTTTCATCTTAATCCTTATCTCACTTCTCATAAAATATATGACATCAAGATATTTTGTTTTGTTTCTCATAATATATACTCCATCTATCCCTCTATAAGTTGCTCGTTGCTTTTGGGCATACAAATTAAAATAAAAATTAAAAAGTATAAGTGATGTGATGAAAAAAGTGAAAAAGTATAAGTGATGTGATTGAAAAAAATGAAAAAGTAATGGAAATAGTGTAAAAAGTATTGAAAATAATAATAAAGAAGTGAATAGTAGTTTCCAAAAAGGGTAAAAAAGCAATGAGTAACATATAGTGGAACGAACGAAAATGGCAACATGAGCAACTTATAGTGGGACGGAAGGAGTAACTAATAAATTGGTTCACAATATTTGCACAGAAAAATAATTTTTTTTCAACACACAATAAGTTTGTAATTAGTGTTAATTTTGTGAATCATTTTGTAATTTTTCCATAAATTTGAATCATATTTGTCCAATTAAAAAAAATTATCAACATATCATCTGAATACAGCATCAAATAGATAACATCTTGATACACGCAACTATATATCATCTAGACTCTGATTATATATAACCAAAATGTGCCGTGTGATTATCAAATTTATTGTACCACTATCTTAAAATTGGGTTATCAAAGTCGAATCTGAGACAAACGTATTCAATTTAATTACTTCTTCCTTTTCCCGGCGCAATGTTTGGTCACAGAAAAAGTGGCACACAAATAATTTATCAATATTGATAATAGATTCAGAATTGGGCAGACAAATGTGGGACATAATTAATTTGTGTATGGCGGTAATAAATTCTAAGTTGGGCATTATTATTGTCAGATATGATGTTGATCACAAATTGGAAAATTATAAAATAGTTCATAAAATTAGCACCGCCTATAAATTAATTCTGTGCAAAAAAATTTATATTTTTATGTAGGAAAAAAATATATTTCTGTATAAAAATTGTAAACCAATTTATAAAAATAACTACTTTTTAAATTAATATGTAAGTCTAAAATTACTCCTTTATAGTTTTAATATTTGCCCCTCCTACAATTTTCATTTTCTCCAAATTCAAACAATAGATGGGAGCCCATGATCGCCTCTCTCGATGCCGGCAACCGCCTTGTGTAAAGGTGAGTCGATTTTAATTTTCTCTTCCTTTTTTTTTAAAATGAATTATTATGGTGTAATTTATGACTTTGAATGAATTTTTGTTGTTACTATTGCAAATGTGATTATAGTGTTATTCTAAATTTCACATTTGTAATTGTAGAACAATATATTCTCGAAATTTGATCGAAAATAATATATATGGTTGTGAACTGATCTTTTCCATGTCTGATATTTTTTTTCCATTATCACCATCCTCATTCGTCATTATCACCCTCAAAATATTCATAGTCCAAGTTGTAAACTAATAAATTGAAAACTTTAAAATCAATAATTGTGCGAAAATAAAAGAATAAACACATAATGTTCAAAAAAATTGAACAAATGTAAAATGCTCAAAACTTATAATTGAACAAACAATAAATGTTCAAAAAATACAAAAAATCTTATATTTGTCTTTCCCTCACTTTATTTAGTATTATCTACTCTAATTAGTATTATCTATCCTAAGGCATTATTTTTTTCTTTTCAAAAAACAATTAAATTAAGAAAAACTTATGGTTACTATTCAAGCCGACGAAATTAGTATTATTCTCCGTGAGCGTATTAACAATAAAAAAGTCAAGATTGTAAATACCGGTACCGTACTTCAAATAGGCGCTGAACAACACACCATGGAATTTTCTTCTTTTTTTAAAATGTGAAACCAGATTAGATAATATATATTCATTCCTACAATTTGTAAATTACTCAAACAACAAAAATATGCATGAAAATCAACAAATAGACTTAAAAAAAAGCACAAACATTATCACATGGATTTAATATGTAACCTAGAATTATAAAAACTCAAGTGTGAAGAATATTAAGGAAACTTACATGTATATCTTAAGAACTATCATCTCCTGTGTTGAAATCATATTCAAAACAATAAAGTTTTGACAATATTTCTTGAAAGATATGCTTTTTCAACACAATTTCATCAAGTTCTCAAAAGGACCGACTTGTATTCTTAAATTTTTTAAGATGGGTGTTGATAGATTTTGTTAATGGAAGATTAATGGTTGTTTATGTGCTAAAATCTACCAAACAATAATCAAGATTAATGTTTGTTCTTTGAGGCTTGAACATAGAGAAAGAAATTAGATAGCTTAGAGTGAAAAAGTAAGCGTGTATTATTAAACTTAGAGAGAGTGGGGACATATTTAAAGGTTTGCATGAGGTGGCACCTTGTGAGCCTATTTGGCTTTAGGTGTTGACAAGTGTCCTTGATACTTGTCTTAGCTCATCACAATGCTACCTTTACAATGCTAGTCTTACTACATGTCTACTTGCTCCTTATATACACATTGTCTACGTCCTTGGCCTAGGCGAAGTTCTGGGCGAGCTTCGGGGCCTTGTGTCGTTTCGGGAGTAATGTAGAGATAGACTCATGCTTGGTCTTCATAGATGTGGGCGAGCTTCCATTCGAGAGGGGAAGCTCGCCCGTAGACTTCTCTCTCTCGGGTGTGGTTGGTCTTTGGATCTTGGCCATCAGGAGTTTGGGCGACCTTCTCCTTCTTGGCGATCTTCTCTCTCTCATGTCTGGTTTTTCATCTTACTTGGTTGTAAGGATCTTGGGCGAGCTTCTTTCTCTTCCTGGCGAGCTTTCCTCAGTTGATTTTGATCAGTGGTTGATGACGTTGCTCTTAGTACGTCGGCGACCTTCTTAGCCTTGGGCTAATTAATCCCGTGATTATTCTTGTGTAGTTCGCCTATCAACATTTGCCCCCCAGCTCGTTCACATGATGATATTTCTAATGTGTGAGCGAGCTGATTTGTCTCTGTGAACGAAGGCTCGAGTGTTGGCGAACTACTTCTTAGTAAGGTGCCGAGCTTATGGGCGAGTTTCAATGTGGCGGTTGGAGTGCTGACGCGAAGCGAGAATCAAGGCGTCGTGCATGCCTTTTTAGGTCTCATTTTCCGCGCCCATCATGCTACTACTTTCAAATTTTTGCATATAGGCCCTTGGTCTTTCGGAAAATTGAAGCTCGCGCCCTTGTCTATATATATGAGACATCAAGTCCATTTCCCACTTTTACCTCTTCCGATTCTCTGAGCAATTTCTCCGGCGATTAACTTCCTTTGCATCCGACAAAATTTGGGGATTCTTCAAGGTAGAAAACCATTTCTTTTTCTTTCATTTCTTTCTTTTGCAAATTTCTTCGTCTTCTTTCCTTTGTTTCTTTCAAGTTTCTGGAAATTTTGTACATTTCCGGTGACTTTTGAATTTTCGATCGCCTACGCCCTGAGACTCCGGCAACTGGGATTTTCTTCGGACTTAGAAAATTTAGGTCTCCGCCTTAACTATGTCGACTCAGTCATCAAGCAAAACCCTTTCAAACCGCAACCCTAAGAAGCGATCTATGACTGACGACGCCCCCATTCCTCAAATGACCCATATCATTATTGAGTCCGGATCTGAGGCTAATTCTGTAGCTCGCCCAACTTGTGGCGAGCTTTCGGGTGAGGTTCGGTCTGAGCCAGTTGAGAAAGCTTCCAGCTCCATTTATCGCGAGATTTGGGGGGACGAGGAGGAGGCGCCCCTGAAGAGAGAGAGGCTAGCGGCAATGAAGAGGTCGCCGAGGAGGAGGAGAAGGTTACAATTGACTGGTTTCAATCCATTGGCTTTCCCTTTCCTCAACTTCCCGAGCATCAAGTTTCTGATGATGTGGTGCATGCCTTTGATTGGGAAGGGTACGTCGCCGAGCACGTGGCGAACTTCGACCTTCCTGAGCGAACTTTCCGGGATGTGAAGGATAAGTACAGCTATAAGGCGAGCGGGGTCCAAAGCGTCATTAATGAGTACCAACTTTCCAACTCCGCGAGATGTATCGGATCTTCCTTTATGCCCCACAGAAGAAAGAGCAAGCTGATGCACCTCCAGCTGGGCTGACTGCCATTAACGTCCGTACCCTCGAGGTCGGGCTTACATTGCCCCTGCACCCGATCATCGGCCAATTCCTATTGGACAACAACCTCGCCATTACACAGCTCACTCCCAACGCTTGGAGCAGCTTGTTGGCGACGTTGGCGATCTTCATATTAGAGGGGTATGAAAATCGACTGACTACGGTAGAGCTCAACGAATTGTTCACCGTAACCCGGCAAGCAAAGGACGGCAATGGATATTATTATCTCAAAGCTCACCCGGGTGAAAAGTTTTTGGGGATCCTTCCCAACAAGATCCGTGACTAGAAAGAACAGTTCGTCTTCATGGGGGGAGATTGGCGAGCTTCTACCAACTACTCCGGACGAGGAGGATGAATTTTTTCTCCTGATGAATATGGAGAGGCCAGCAGTAGGTCGCCTACTTCAGTGTGTGTGTGGGTTGAATTACATTTACTAATCTAATTTCCCCTTTTTTGTAGGTCTGAAGCATCACAAGTCAAATCGTGGCAAACCTGCGATATCCACTGAATTCGACTTGGTGCGGGCTGTTTGCTACTTGAGGGGCCAAGAGGATTGGGACGTCGCCCACTTTTGCCAACACCATTGCCTCCGACTTGCTGGGCTTCACACCTTGCCGCATCATCTCACGGTTCAAGGTCCTGAGCTCCCAGGTTTACAACTCACTGAAGCTCGCCAATTAGATGGGTAGCTTGCCAAATTGCTAACCACATTTCTTCAACTTTTTGCAGGTGGTGATTGGGTCGCATTTCCAACGGTTGAGATCCCCGAAGCTTATCACATTCTAACTGGCAGATTCGCTATGGGTCCCCCACGTCCCAACAAGTTGGCCATGCCATCAACCCTTGCTCTAGAGGCGAGCAAGAAGGCGAAGCTCACCGCCAAGAAGGGTGATGCCTGGTGGCTCCGGGACTAAGAGGGTCGCCACCAAGACCTCAGCCAAGACCCCAGCTCCGGCCAAGACTTCCCAGGTCGCCCGAACCAATAGGGGTGGTGGGCGAGTTGGGGCCACACCTGAGCGAGCTTCCACCCAGTCCAAGAGGAGTCTTCACAGGGGAGATGGTTCGAAGGTCGGCGAGGAGGACGCTCAAGGTCGCAAAAGGACCAAGTTCGCCTTGCAGGACGAGACTTCTGAGCAGGTAGTTCGCTCAGGGTCAGGCCATGGCTGGTCTGCTCAGTCTACCGCCCCTTTGGCACTCACCCCCACGCCGAGGTCGCCACCATCCCAATCGCCCTTTGGGGTTCAACTGATGGATGATACAGTCTTGGGCTGGGATCCCGAGAGAGTTCAGTAAGTAGCTCGCCCATTTCTCCGCTTCCTTGTATTACCTTTTCGTTTCCACATATTGATCTAAGTGTTTTAATCTCGCAGCTACTCCTCCATCGCTCACCCTAATAGACACGAAGCTCTCCATTCCTGCGAGCGATCTCGCTCCCTCACCTCGATGTGAAACCTCCGACGTGGGCTTGCCCAAGAAACCACGAGTGAGGTGCCGAGGTACTGGTCAACTTCCCAGCTGGCGACCTTGGAGAGACAGAACCAGATCGAGAACCCTCGACTCTCAAGTCTCAATGCATTATGCGAGTGGGCTCCTGCTCGCCAATCAGAGGGTTATCGATCAGGCGTCCCAACTGGAAGCAAGTCGCCAAGAGAAGAATGTGGCTTATCTAAAGCTGGAGGAGAGTGCTGATAAGTTGAAGAAGGTTGTGGAGCTCGCTGAGGAGAAAACTGTTGCAGCCTTAGCGTCTGAGCAAAGCGCCCTCGAGAACCTCGGCGAACTTCAACGTAAGCTCACCTCGATCCAGAGGAACGTGGACGCCCAAATCAAAGCTAAGGAGGAGGAGTTCGCCGAGAAGCTTGCTAAGGAGGTTGGTGAGCATACGGTGACCAAGAGGGAGTTGGAACTGCAAGGGGGTTTGGTGAAGAGTGGTGACGAGGAGTGTTCGAAGCTGAGGGATGAACTCTCGGCCAAGATAAACAAGGACGTGGAGTTGCGTAATGATGCCTCCTCCTCGGCGAGCTTGAATGCCGTGAAAGCCGAGGCCTCTGACAAAGGATTCGTCCAATATTATGCCGAGGTTATTAGGACCATCTGGTGGGCGCGAGCTCACAAAGATGACGAAATAGCGGCCGTGGTGGGTAATTTTAAGGAATGTTTGGACAAGGCCCCTTTCCCGGACAAGACGGAGCTGGACATCGGCGACCTTCCTCAGCTTGGAGTTCCTCTTGACTTCGTTCCGGCACGCTTCAAGATTACAAACACTGTGCCCGTGCCGGAGGTGAACGTCACTGAGGAGGAGGTCGCCAATGAAGAAGAGCGAACTCCCCCCACCATGGAGCAACTCCAAGAAGCCTGCGGGGATGCCATGCTTGACACTACTGAGCTTGACACCAGTGGGCTTACGGGCAACATCACTACGTTGCCCCATCTCTCTCCTCAAGATCGCCAAGCTACTAGTGGCGAGGTCGCCCCTGAGGTCGCCAACCCCGAGATCTCTGCCGACTTTTTCGCCACTCCGACTCCCGAAGCCCCCGCAGCTCCAGACTCTTAGTTTTTTCTTCATTTTTCTTAGTATAGCTGATCGTGCTGTCGAGGCACGCAAAATATAATCCTTAACGCTACTCTACTAACTAGTAGCAAAGGCAAGCAAGGGTCGATCCCACAGGAAGCAGGAAATCAAATTGTGAATTTATTATATTAATCTAGGAGTAATACGAAGGGGGGTTTGGTTGGTAACTAATTAAGTTATCACTAAATTAATGCTAATAAAAGAGAACAAAACAAAATATGATTAAGATCAAGAAAGAGAAATAATATTCCAATCCTTAGTTCAGTATCCCCACAATTTATACTATCCTAATTAATCCCGTGACAGTCTTATTCCAATCTCAAATCTCTTCCCTAGAATAACGAGACGCTCAGTTAAACCGAATTAATTATTAAGATTAGCAAGTTAAGAGACGCTCGTTAACTAACCCTATTTAATCAAACAACCTAAGTGAAACGTTCACTAGATTTAATTTGTTAAACGCATTCAACCACCAAATTAATAGAAAGACTGGACTGCAAAATACGAAACGTTAGCTTCACATAACCCAGATCCGTATTACCCCTAGTGAATGGTGCACTATTTGTTACTCGTGAATATATCCTATAACAATTACGATTTATAGTTTATATTCTAACTATAGAATTAAATGTAAATTAATCTAGCAGGTCATTACTAAATTAATTACAAAAACTCCTGATTATGCAATCAAGTAATACGAAAAACCCAATATATGAAATAAGAACACGTCACGAGGAATTAATTAAAAGATAATATAAAAGGGTTTAGTATCCCTAGAATTGGAATATAAAATTATCTAGCCATGCATAGTCATAAGTCTACGCAAAATAAATTAAAAAGCATAAAATCAAAGATCCCTCGCAGCTGCCTTCTCTCCGAATTACTGCTGCTCCAAGTTCCCTAATTCCAAGATTACCTCTAACTTCTCCCAGGCGTGAATATATATCCTCCTCCAAAGTTGAGATGGCCGACTTTGTTTAGCGAAGGAAAGTGTGAACTTGGGCCTTTTCCATTTGATGGGCCTTCTTTTGTAAGCTGGACTTAGTTATTAGGAATTGTCCCACCATATCAATTGAAATCATGCATAAATATGCATCCTTAATTAGTTTGGCTCATGGGCCAGCTGTCCTTCGGCCTGGACCTTATTCATGGATTCTTCATTCAATTTAATTCTACTCAAAAGTAATTCCTGCGAGGCCCACAAATCACAATAAAAATAATTAAGGTAGGATTATTCCATTAAATTCATATAAGTAGAAAAATACACAATTTCGATATACTTGAGTGCAATAAATTGCCCTCTAATAAACCAAAATATCACATAAATTCCTACTTATCAATAGCTTTTTATTTTTGTCAAGTCATAGTAGCTCGTCGGGCCATATATAGCTCGCCCAGAAGGAGTTTGTTTTGCACTTCAAAGATGGTCAGCTAGTCGACCTTTGTGACTAGCACCACTTCTTATACTTGAGATTTTTTCAAGTATCTTTTTACTTGAAAGGTTCTCAAGTATTTTTGAATGAAATTCAATCTTCTTGCTTCAACATGTCTATTTAAATTTTATGCATGTTATATCTTTAATTAGCTCGTTTTTTATATTTTTGGTACTTAATTGTTCGTCTTACTCTACTTTTGAGAAGTGAATCGTTCGCTTTACGTTGCTTCGGACTACGAATTTGTACCTTTTATTTGTTAAGTACATATTTTTTGTCTTACACCGCTTTAGGGCCGCGAATTGCTAATCTTAAACCGTTTTAGGTAGCGAGTTTGTACTTTGTTCTTAATTCACTTGGGCGATTGGGTTTCAAGAACCTTGCCTTAGACGTTCGAGTCGTCAATTTGTGAATTTAACTTAGGGCAGTAGGCGCTTAGTGATCCTTAAGAAGGACTCATTCGCTAACCTTTGGTCACTTCGGCCTTTGCCTTAAGCTTTTAGATAATAACGTTTGGGACCTTGATCCTTGTGTATTACGAAGCTTCGAACAGTTGACATTTCCTGAAAATTTCTGATTTCATACAGTAACGTAATTTACATAGGTTGCTATCAACATCTCTGATGCGAACCTTTAACTAGACTATTACAAATGATGGTTCGCCTTCCTCTACTGCCAACAGTTGGATTGATAACACACCCATGATCTTGGACAGACTCCTCAAGAAAATGTAGCAGCTTCTTTCAGGGGCATATAAGTTTTCTTTTGCGAATTCACTCCGTGACGGACCTTCTTTTCATACTCCAACCCTTCCGCTGCTACTGATAATATTTCTTTAACTGTGCTGCGCTCCATGTATAAGACGAATCTTTCCCTTCCATGTCTTCAAGGTCATACGTTCCGTTTGCCCAAGCTGCGGTGACTCTGAAAGGTCCTTCCCAATTGGGTCCAAATACACCGGGTGGAGTTGCCAACTTCTTTCTTAGCACTAACTCCCCAACTTTGAACCTTCGATCACGAACCTGGGAGTTATAGTACTTTTCTGCCCTTTGCTTGTAGGTGGCATTCTTCAGTTCTGACGAAGCTCTGGTCTCGAGTAGATCTTTTTCCACTGCTAGGGCTTCGTCATTATTCCTTTCATCGTATCCCACCACCTTCCAAGTCTTGTTCTGAATTTCAACTGGCACCACTGCTTCTGTTCCGAAGGCCAAACCGAATGGCGTTTCTCCGGTACTTGCTCGGTACGACGTTCTATATGACCATAGAACCTCCGGAAGTTCGTCCGCCCAGCTTCCTTTCTTATCTTCGAGACGCAACTTCAGTACATGCTTCAAAATCTTATTCACTGCTTCAACTTGGCCGTTCGACTGCGAATGGTACGAAGTTGAGTAGTGCTTCTTGATGTTCCATGAACTGCAAAATTCTCTCAACTTCTGACCGTCGAACTGTCTACCATTATCTGTCACAATCGATTGCGGAAGTGAAAATCGGCAGATCAAATTCTTCCAAATAAAGCCGATCATTCTTTCCTGCGTCACTGTCGTAAGTGCCTCGGCTTCAGCCCATTTAGTGTAATAATCCACTACTATAGCGAACTTTACACCGTCCCTGCCAGGTGGAAATGGGCCGATCAAGTCGATACCCCATTTTGCAAAATATCATGGGCTGAAGACCGACTTAAGTTGAGTAGCTGGGGAGTGGATATTAGGTGCGAAAAGCTGACACTTTCGGCACTTTCGTGCGAAGCTAATGGCATCTTTACGAAGAGTGGGCCAGTAGTACCCCTGTCTGATTGTCTTATATGCCAAAGCTTGCCCCCCAGCGTGACTTACGCAAATCCCCTTGTGAATTTCTTCTAACACCTCGAACCCTTGCTTTTTAGATAAGCATTTGAGTAGGGGTAGAGAGAATCAATGTTTGTAGAGTTGGTCGTCCACCAACGTATATCTAGCTGCCTGCTTCACTAGCCGACTAGCTTCTCATGCATCTTCTGGGACTGTCCCGTCTTTCAAATATTTTTTGATCGGAGTGCGCCAATCTTCACTATCTTCCTGCCCCCCACTCAGAGTTTGATTTATTTTATAATCAGACGTCGAGGGGTCTTTCAGCTTGGTGATGACAACCTCAGTGACTTCTGCTTCACCGTTGCTAGTAGCTAGTCAAGCTAGAGCATCAGCTTGTGTGTTTTCCAACCTTGGGATCTGGTTGATGTAAACTTGCATAAATATCGAAATCAGATGTGCTACTATATTCTGGTACGCCATCATCTACTGATCTTTTGCCTCGTACTCCCCCTAGACTTGGGATATTATTAGCTGGGAATCTCTGAAAATCTGAAGATTGGTTGCCCCCACAGCTAATGATAACCTAAGTCCGGCTATCAATGCTTCATACTCTGCCTCATTGTTGGTTGCTCTGAAGTCGAACCGGATCTTCAGAGTTGAAGACTTGTCTATCTGGGCTGATCAGAACTACACCGGCTCCTGCTGCTGTGCTAGTTGATGATCCGTCAACGTAGAGGTGTCACGGTGCTATACGTCCCCTCATCGGATCTTGTGGGAAAGTTAGCTCGACGATGAAATCGGTGAGTGCTTGTCCCTTAATCGCTGTTCGGGGTGCGTAGGTTATACCGTATTGGCTAACCTCTAGTGACTATTTCAACAAGCGTCCCGCAGTGTCTGGCCATTGCAGTATTTGCCGTAGTGGGAACGTTATCAACACCTCTACCGAATGGTCGAAGAAGTAGGGCCTCAATTTTCTAACACTCATCACCAGTGCATAGGCCAGATTCTCTATTGGGGTGTACCGCAACTCAACTTCGTGTAAGACTTGGCTTACGTAGTACACTGGTAGGTGTGTTTAGCCCTCTTCTCGAACCAGGACGAAGCTAATGGCCACCTCCGACGCAGCTAGGTATAAGTACAGCTTTTCACCAGGTACTGGCTTTGATAGTATTTGCGTATTCGCCAGGTATGTTTTGATATCTTCAAAAGCTCTCTGGTATTCACTCGTCCATCTGAAATTGTCTGTGTGCCTTAGTCTGTTAGCCTTTATTGCTTTGAAAAAGGGACGACTCCGGTCTCCGGATCTAGAGATGAATTGGTTCAAAGCTGCCAAACATCCGGTCAGCCTTTGAACCTTTTGCACTGAATCTGGCGTGCTCATTTCGATGATATATTTGACCTTCATCGGATTGACTTCTATCCCTCGTTGGCTCACCAGATGCCCCAGGAACTTCCCTGAATGTACGCCGAAGCTGCTCTTCTTGGGATTTAACTTCATATTGTAGTGGTGTAGTATGTCGAAGGCTTGCTTTAGGTGGTCGAGGTGATCCTCCTTTCGCAAACTTTTGACAACAATGTCGTCCACGTACACCTCCATAGTACGGCCGATGTGTTGATCAAACATCTTGTTTACCAACCTTTGGTAGGTAGCTCCGGCGTTAATAAGTCAAAACGACATCCTCTCCCAGCAGTACATGTTTTTGTTGGTGTAGAACGTCGTATGTTCCTTGTCATCTAGGTGCATTGCTATCTGGTGATAGCCTGCAAAGGCATCCATGAATGTCATTATCTCGTGGCCTGCAGTGCTATCTACAAGTTGATCAATGTGGGCAGAGGGAAGTTATCTTTTGGGCACCCCTTGTTCAGGTCCGTGAAGTCAACGCACAATCTCCACGTCCCGTTGGGCTTCTTAACCAAGACCGGGTTTGCAACCCACTGCGGACATAAAGCTTCCTTGATCAACTTGTTGTCCAACAACTTCTTAACCTCTGTGGTTAAAGCTTCATATTTGTCTGGTCCGCACTTCCTTCGCTTTTGGCGCACAGGTTTCCTCGTTGGATCTATGTTGAGTAGGTGACATGTGTGCTCCAATGGGATTCCCGTCATATCTTCGTGAGACTAGGCAAATACATCTAGGTTGGACATGAGAAAGAGCTCCATCATCGACCGGTACGGTTCTGGCAACTCAGAACCTATAAAAAGTTCCAAGTCCCTTTCTGGGTCCACCAGGATCGCTGTTAGTTCCTCCATGGGAGTGAACTTCCTTTTCTGGTTTTTCCACCTTGGGTCCTTCAGGAATTCCTCCAAGTTCTCCTTCATCACCGACTCATAACCTATTCGTGGTTCCAGGTCTTCTCCACCTTCTCCAACTTGGGCAGGTTCATCGACTTTTCCTGCTTCTTGTGAGGTTGGATTGGATGGCTCCTCAACCTGGGGTGGTTTTGCAACTTGGGGGACTTGATCAACCTCCATCGGCACTGGTTCTTGATCTCCCGTAGGTTCTCCACCTTGAGTGTCATCGACCACTTCCATTGGTTCAGGTTGTAATTTTTGCGTAGGTTCCTGCATTTGGCCAAGTTGAGCTTCTTCCACTCCTTCCATAGGTGCCGGTTGTGTATTCTGCGCAGGTTCCAGTACTTGGTCGATTTTGGTCATTGATTCTGGTAGGTCGCCTACCTCTATCAACTCGGTTTCTGTTGAGATGATGTCTAGGATGTTTGGATCATCTGCCGGAATCTGTACATCTTCTTCGAGGATGTGAACCTGCGTTACAGACTTCTTTGCTCGGTCATATTTGATTTGAAGCAAACATTCCCTAGCTTTTTTCTGATCGCCTTTCACTGTTCCGGCACCTTTAGGAGTTGGAAATTTGAGACAATAGTAGTAGGTCGAACACGCCGCTTTGAATTCATTGATAAAGGGACGGCCAAGGAACCCATTGTAGGTAGACTGCTGGTCGACAATAAGGAAATCTACTAACCTAGTCAGTCTCCTCTCAAGGTCCTCGACCGATACAAGTTGGACGCTCAACCTAATCTGGCCTACGGGGACGGTTACAGCTTCTCCGAACCCTACTATCCTAGCATTACTAGGTTCTATGTACAACTCAAAATCACCTAAAGCATCTAAGGTGGATTTAAAGAGTATGTTAGAGAATGCGCCGGTATCCACAATTAGCCTGTGAACCTGGACGTTCATGATGTTGACGCTTATCACCAACGAGTCATTATGGGGAGTTGGGATCCCCTCCAAGTCCGCCGAAGAGAATGTTAGCTCGACTGTAGATTGACTGGCGGGCTTGGAGCTGGAGCTGCCTTCTTAAACCTGGTTTATGGCCCGGACTTCAACCTTCCTTTGTCTTTTGGAAATGGAGGATCTTCCGTCTTGGAGACCTCCGGCAGCTCCGATTATTTCTTCGAGAACCAGGAGTTCTCGAGTCGGTTCCTGGTCTTGTTGAGGTTTGGGAGGTGTCCTACGCCTATGTTGAGGTCCACGTCGATCTTCATTTTCCTCTTCATCATCTGATACCTCCCTCCTTTCAATCCTGGTTCTCTTTGTTGGCGCCCTCTTCACGAACTCGGCCAGCTTTTCATCCTCGTAGAATTTCCACAGTTGTTTGAGGAGGTCTCGGCATTCGCTGGTGAAGTGGCCAATCGACTGGTGGTAGGCACAAAATTTATTGGGGTTTAGCTTCGTGCGGTCTTGACGGATTCTCCGTGGTTCGTTCAACATGGCTTTGTCTTTGACCGCAGCAAAGACGTGGTCAACGGAGATGGTGAGTACTTGATTGAGCTTCTCTTTGAACTCGTCTCCGTCACCAAAGGCCTTCAAGTTCCGGGGAGCTTTGTACGTGCCCCAGACTTCTTCCCATGCTTTTTCTTCTCAGAGGGACCGACCTCCTTCATTAAGACCTCTTGCATGGCTACGAACACCCCCGCCTTGTGTCTAAACTCGACGTAGGTGTTCGGACATGCAAGATGCATTTCCTTACAAAGGTTGGTTCCCTTTTTTAGTCCGTCCATCACCGCTACCACCTTTGTATCTTCACTCACCGGCTCGCCTTCCAACAATATTTTGTCAAACCTCTCCAAATATTGTTGGTCGATCTCGTTCTCGCCTTGGTGGATATTGGCGAGCCGGTGCTTCTGGGTCAGATAGGACCCGAATCCGGAAAAGTAGGCAAAAAACTTCCGCGTGAGCTGGCCAAATGATTGAATTGACCCTGGGGCGAGTGAGGAGAACCAGCGATGAGCTCGGTCCCCGAGGGTCAGCGGGAAGTTCTGGTATTGTGTTGCGTCGGTGGCACCCATGGAGATCATGTAGTCTGCATACTAGGCCATGTGGACCTTCGGGTCAGATTCGTCCTCATATGCGGACATCACCGAAAACTGGATCTTCTTTTGAACCGGTGCTTTGAGGATAGCGGGTGCCAACGGTGATGCTGAAAGGGGGGTGGCGTCAGGTCCGCCAGCTTTGGCAGCTACTTGCATCTGTAGCTGCTCAACGACCTTCTTGAGAGTGGCCAACTCATCATCGTGAGCTACCTCCTGTAGTGGCCAACTCATCATCGTGTAGCTGGCGGCCTCCATTTGGGCCGAGTCTGTCGGTTGCTGGCCTCCTTAATTGTTCGTGGGCGGACCTACGCAGACGTAGATTCGACCCCTCCCTCCGGGATGAAGCAAGGGTGAACACTTGTTCATATTCTTCCCGCCTGGGCCCCAACCTCCCCCGGATGATCTCCTTTGATTGGTGGGTGGCCGATGCCTCGTGTAGGCCATAGCCCGCCCATCTTGCGAGCTAAGTCTGTCCTCCATTCTGGCCTTCCCAGCCCGTTCTCGATATTGGCGAGCTTGCTTTGAGCTCGCCTCTTGCTCGGTGTGGAGGTCGCTCGCTTGCCCCCTGGTTTGTGTGGCCTGAGTAGGCCTAGTTTGTTGGCGGGGCTCGTTGGCAGGAGCTCACCCGGACCCATGGGCGAGGTCGCCCTGCTGTCTCTGTTGCAGCCTTTGAAGGGTAGCAATTGTTCGTTGGAGCTCGTCGGGGTCATTGGCGAGGTCTTTCAAGGCAGGGTTCAATTCGTCCCTCGCAGCCGGAGCTCGCTGGGGAGCTCGCGGGATGTTGTTCTTCTGGGGAGCTCGGCTCGAGGTCTCCCCATCAGTCTGAGGCAGGTTAGTTCGCCCCTTCCATCTCCTGGCTGTCGCAGAGGTGTTTTCTTTTGACATTTTCAGTTTTGAGGGGAAGATGGTCAAGGTCGTCTCTTTTTCCAGCAAAGGTACATTTATCTCAGATCCGTTCTAGCCTTGCATGCACGCAAATTGTCCAAATTTTGGTTTATTTGCCTACACGCATGCGTTTGAGGTCTATTTCGTTGCGTATTTAGTCTGTAATTCTGGGAATTTAACGGAAAACTGGAAATATATGTATATCTTCAAGTGTTCTTGAGACTTGGTCAAGAATACATGCAAATCTTCAAACAATTCTCACTTTTGCTCTCAGATTTTTTCAGAATCGAAGGTTCAGCCCTTCCTCTAGCGCCAAATTGTTGATAGATTTTGTTAATGGAAGATTAATGGCTGTTTATGTGCTAAAATCTACCAAACAATAATCAAGATTAATGTTTGTTCTTTGAGGCTTGAACATAGAGAGAGAAATTAGAGATCTTAGAGTGAGAAAGTATCTGTGTATTATTAAACTTAGAGAGAGAAAGATACAATGGGGACATATTTATAGGTTTGCATGTGTGAGGTGGCACCTTGTCAGCCTATTTGGCTTTAGGTGTTGACAAGTGTCCTTGATATTTGTCTTAGCTCATTACAATACTACCTTTACAATGCTAGTCCTACTACTTGTCTACTTGCTCCTTATATACACATTGTCTACGTCCTTGGCCTAGGCGAGCTTCGGGGCCTTGTGTCGTTTCGAGAGTAATGTAGAGATAGACCCATGCTTGGTCTTCATAGATGTGGGCGAGCTTCCATTCGAGAGGGGAAGCTCGCCCGTAGACTTCTCTCTCTCGGGTGTGGTTGGTCTTTGGATCTTGGCCATCAGGAGTTTGGGCGACCTTCTCCTTCTTGGCGATCTTCTCTCTCTCATGTCTGGTTTGTCATCTGACTTGGTTGTAGGGATCTTGGGCGAGCTTCTTTCTCTTCCTGGCGAGCTTTCCTCAGTTGATTTTGGTCAGTGGTTGATGGTGTTGCTCTTAGTACGTCGGCGACCTTCTTAGCTTTGGGCTAATTAATCCCGTGATTATTCTTGGGTAGTTCGCCTATCAACAATGGGGACTAACTCATCATATTTATATTAAGTTATATGTTTAGGGCAGTTTTCTCTTTTAAACAGTGTTTTCAGAATAAGTAAATAGGGGTGGTGAAGAGGTTAAGTGCTTGTTTGCAAACTCTAAATAAAAAGTAAAAGTACTTATTTTTTGAAAAAAAAAAAATGCATCTAGAACATGTTTTCAACTACAATTTTAAGTGCTTATTACCACTTTTAGTCAAGTAATAATTTTTAACTTTTAGCTTCCACTTAAGCACTTCTACACATTTCCCAAGAAAAAATACTCAATACTCTTCTTAGAAGCACTTCTTTTGCAAACACATTTTTTAATCATTTTTTTAAAATCACTTATATTTAAAACATTCATCATTTTTCATTTTACTACTAAAATTATTTAATATCACTTTTTCAAATATCCTTGGCTAGATCCTTCTCAAAACCGGAGATTATGGGCCTTCAAATGGGCTGAAGTGATTTATCGATTGGGCCCATAATGTTGATATTTTTATGGACCAGGATATTTCCACCCCATTTTTTGAGTACTTCACCCCACTTTTGTTCTTCATTTTGGAAATAAGTTTTAAAAGACAAAATTACCCTTTAAATATATTTCACAATTGAAAATGATAAGTTCACCCCCTTCAAAACCTAGATTTAATGATTGTCACTCTACAATTCTTTAACCATATTTTATCGAACAAAAAGGTTATACATTTTTTATTTATTTCGCAACATGGTTTTAATACAAGATCATAATAATTCTTCATATGCACATTAATGATTTTTACGTACATTTTTCAAATTTATTTTTTTTAAAAATTCGAACATATTTGTTCCACACTGGTTGGTGGAAAAATGCAAAATGTTCGGAAAAAAATTCCGAACATTTGTAATTTGTTCGGAAAAAAATTTCAAACATTTTGCATTTGTTCGAAAAAAATTTAAAAACTTTTGTTCGAAAATTTTGATGGAACAAATGCAAAATGTTCGAAATTTTTTTCCGAACATTTTGCATTTGTTCCACCAACCAGTGTCGAACAAATGCCTCCAGTGATTTTTTTGCGTTTTTCGTTCCGTTTTGTCCGACGAAATTTTGCAAACGATTTACAATGCCAATATTTGTAATAGTGACAACAAAAATTCATTCAAAACATACAAAATCATTCAAAACTTTTCAATATATAAAACTAATTTAAATCCTAAAACTAATAAATTATTCAATATATTCATCATAAATTTTACGGTGGTGGTGGTGGGCGTCCGTAAAAATTACGGTGGTGGTGGTGCCGGAGGTCGGCGATGGGCATCGTCGGAAGAAGGTATCGTATATTTTTTCTTCTTGTTTTTGAATGTGGGGTGAACTTACAAAATAATGAAAGATGTTAAATTGAAAAAAATTAAGGGTGGTGAACTGAAATTGTTTGGGGTGAAGTGAAGACTGAGGTGAACTATGCAATAATTGGGGGAAAAATATCCGCGTCCTATTTTTATTTGGTTTTTTTTTTCTTCGTATATATTGGTTTCGCTCTCGTTCTTTCTATTTCTTTTTAGTGTACTGCTTCAAATGACATTATTGATATGTGTTTGCTTAAAAAATCTTTGTTTTTTCCTAATGTATCTAAGTGTAAATAATAGACATAATTTGAATAAATTGACCAATAAAACAACGTTGATCAATTTTTAATTATTATTTTTATGTTCCACTTTGTATTCCACCTACTAAATATTTAACACATAAACCCAAAATTACGATGAATCATTGGATTTTTTTAAGAGCTCGCGTACCATGCACCCCAACTCTTATGTTTAACGTGTATGTTGGCTTCAACAATGCCCAGTTGCATCTACTTGAAGTTTAATGCAACATTTTAGTAAAATCATATTCTGCCCATTTTCAGAACAAACATACCTTTTTGTCAAGATTTTCATATTAAACTATGAATTTTCTTCACATCCTTTAATAAAAAAAACAAACATAGGCTTATGAAATAAAACTAATTCTTAGAACAAATTATTAGAGTAAGCCAAGATGTCAAGGTGACTAAATGCAAGAAAATGCTGTCCATTTTGCCACTTATTAATTCATACCAATTAATATCACAAAATTAAGCCCCATTTAAACACAATATTTTCCCACTTAGCCATTTCAGGACATCTAAATGCTCCTTCATTGGATATATCACGAATTTGTCTAAAAAATCATTGAGATGCATGGACGGATTTACGTAGAGGCATGGCATGGCAAATGCTCTGCCTCAATATTTTTATTATTATATTTTTAAATATTATGTATTTAATTATAAAAAATTAAATATATTAATTACCATGTATATATTTTTATTTGTTGGACCTTTTAAATTAGAATTTAGTCAACAAATTTTCTAGATAATTTTTTATTTATATAATATTGTTAACGAAATTACACACAATTCAGAATCTAAGAAGCTCAATAATCAATATGTATTATTAAGGTTTAGATATTATACTACCTCCGTCCCGGGTCTTTCTTCAAAAAGACCCGGGCACGCGGATTAAGAAAAAAGTAGAGTATGTGAGTGTGAAGTTAATTAATAAAATATAAAAAGTGTACTTTATTAACTTTTGTGAGTGTAAATTATTTCCTTTTTAAGGTATGAAGAAAGAGTTGGGACGCCCCGAAATGGAAAAACAGGAAGAAAGAGTTGGGACGGAGGGAGTATTAACTAGCAATTATTTTCTAATGGCATAATGTAGTAAAAGGTCCTCTAAAGTATTAATTTTTGTTTCTAAAAACTTCTAAGTTATTTAATAAAAAAACTTCTAAGTTATTTAAGAAATTATTTTTTTATTTTAAAATTCTTATATAATCTTTGTCTCACGAGATTTCTAGCTATGAAAACTCATGCTGAGTCCATTTCATATTTTACCTTTAAAATATGATAAATTTTAATGTTATTATATTCATTACATATTAAATTAAATTTTAATAAAGTATTAGTTTATAATGATCTTTAAAATTATTTTAGCATTATAGAGAATACACAAAAGTTTCAAATTTGTGCCTTGGCTGGATAAAATTTTTGTGTCCGCCCCCTGTTGAGATGATTTGTGTATCTTACCTTCGAGGTCCAAGTAAGAATACAAAAAAATCGAGTCGAATTGATCCCAAGACAGAAAAAATAATCTATCAAGCGTGCGAGTTAGGCGGGATAGTACATCAATACCACCCTTACCACAGCTACCAAACAGACCCAGAGTGAAACATAATCAAACAAAACAACAGCCTGCCATATATGGGATAACATAATCAATAAACCAAAGTACCTTTTGTAACTAATGTATACATCAAACCAGAGCCACTAAGCTCAATCTTTCCCCACATGAATAGTAGGAACAAATGCATAATGCACACTGCCTCTAAATTGCATCACAAGCAGTGCAAAACAAAAAGAAACGACAGAAATATCGACCACACAATGCAACAACACTCCCTCCCCCTTTCTTGAATTAGGCTCCTGCATCGGCTTTCCAATGCATCGCCTCAAATAATGACGTAATAACCGCTTACTGAGGAAAAACGGGAGGCCCGATTGTTCTGGTATTATACGACTCGCAATGCCTGCACTTCTGACCGATTATATGGAAGTAAACTTCAGTAGTATCATTGCAGTCATTGCACAGAACCCACACCTGAAAATTGAACAATTTTTCAGCAAATGAAAAAGGTTGAATTAGATGGAAAAAAGATGCACGATGAAACACCTTCTTGTATCTATATTCTTCAGGCATCACCGTTGCTTCAATCTGGATGAAGAAAACAGCTACAACTTAATCAAGAGTCGAAAAAGAACAGCAGCAAATAAAATACAAAAACTAGCTACCTCCTCGTCGATCATTTTCCAGGCTCTGGACATGTCCATGATCGACTTTGAGCATATCGGACAGCAATACCTGTATGCAATCTCAACACATTGTTAGTGAACCACGTAAATATGTGTCCTTATTTGTCGATTTATTTTTCTTTTTAGCACCCGTTACTTACTTCTCACGCTTGATCAGCTCGTGATAACATTCACAATGCATCGTGTGGCCACATTTCATAACGGTTGTGTCCTTGAGAGAGTCGAACAGATACTGCAAATTCAAGAATCGCACATCAAGATCATTTTTAAGATTTGGAGAAACTAAGGGGAGAGATTCAGAGGGAAGAAACCTCGTAGCATATAGGGCAATGATGTCTCATGGAGTTTTCGACACAAAGGTGATTGTTGCGTAAACTAATCGAATAACAAGAGCCTGCATTATTAACATTAAAAGATTTAAACTGAAATTTTCCAGAAAATCAACCAGATTCTTACAAAAAAACATAAAGAAAACTAACTAAACAACGCATACCACACTTCTTGCAATGGAAGAAGTTCTCGCGGCCTCCAGTCCTACACGAACAGCACGACATCAGAAAAAAGAACGAGTCACAGTCGAGATAATATCAATTACGTCCAATAATTAATGCAGATCGAATATAAATTGACCAGTTACAAAATGGTACTAAAATACTATTTTCAAATTGGTACAATATGCAAAAAACTAACTCTATTATTCAACTCATGTTTACTCTATCATGCAAAAATTTTATACAAATATAAAATTATTCCAATATAAATTAGTTTTCACTCTACTAGTCTTAGGGTGTTCAAATTCAGTTCTGGATGTAAGCAATTTTCTTTCGATTTCACAAAAATGGACTAAAATTGGACAGCTTGAACTAAATTGATAAAAGCAGAAAGAAAAAAGATTCATAAAGACCCAAAATTACATGACAAAAATTGATAATAAGACAATGAAAATCATGGAAATCATAGTTTTACACTAACCTGCAGATACCACAATCATCACAATGGAACTGTCCTTTATCAATCTGCATCAATCAAAGGAGCCTATTAACATCAAAGATCGAACTCGGAATAATAAAATCTTGAAGGAAACGAACTTGGCATTACATCATCGTCGTAAAATTTGCAGATATCACAAAAGTACTCTCCCATATTGACACCACAGTTCGTGCAAACACGTGCAACCTGATGACGGCAAAACATTACCACAATTAAACACTCAATATATACGTATACGAATCAATAAATACGGCCCGGGATAGAGGACTTACGGGCTGCTCAGTGTCGCAAACAGAGCAGATAACCTGCAAAGATCGGCCAGCGATAAACACGTCAAGGAACATGTACACGTATTTTATACGTATAAAATAAAAGTAGTAGCAAGAAGAGTACATTTCTGCAAGGGACATACTTGTTTCACATCGTACCGGTCTAACTCATGGCGATCATATATGATTCGCAGCATGTTCTGTCGTTTCAACACCAAAAGAACAGATTAAGAACACGGGACATTTGCATGTTGATTTAAAAAAGTGACTATATTTACAAATTGGTTCACAATATTTACATAGAAATATAATTTTATACTACACAGAGAGCATTTTTTTTTTCACAAAATCAATTTGTAATTAGTGATAATTTTGTGAACCAATTTGTAGTTTTCACCTCGATTCTTTAATAGGAGGGTGAAAAATGAATTACCGCAGCTTCATTGTGACAGTGACGACAATCGTAGACTTCATTACAGCATGGAGCTCTGATCTTGCATCTTCTTCTGTAATGTTTGCATCTATATTGAACACAACAAAATTTCATGTCATCTAAAAGTTCGATAAAAAATGTAAAGAGTCATGGAATTTAATTCAATTTTAACATATGGAGGCTAAGATTGAAACAGAGTCCCCTGTTTTAGCACATAGTTTGGTTAATGATCAACTTGCTTGCCTAATTAATTCTTCAGATTTTTAGACATAAAGGCATATGATTTCGAATCTGATTTGACTTCTAAAGACTCAATCTTTCGGACATAATTCACACAAACATCAGCAAAAGCAACAATCAAATCACACCCATAAACTAAAATCACACAGATTTAACCTCATCTGCATCTGATAACCAAATATGTATATACACACAAAGATAAAAACAAGAATGAGAGAGAGAGAGAGAGAGAGAGACCCATAACCCATCTTCCCAAAGGTAAGGCGATCATCGGGGTTGCCTTTGCCTTCCATTAGCATCTTCAGAGGAAGAAGAAGAGGAGAGAGGGACAAACTAGCAGGTTGAAGATGAAGATCAAATTCAGATGGCCATCATCTCAAGTGACCATAGACACATCTTATTATGCATCATCCATGCTGCTTTTATTGGCATAGTCCAACCCTTATATATTATTATTCAATTATTAAAATAAAAAGTTTAAATTAAAGTAAATTACATATAGGTCAAGTGGATGACAAAAATTTTATAACGAGTTGTCCAAGATTTTACAGTGTCATTATTGGTGTTAGTGAGATTGGCAACAATTAATAAAGAGCGTGTGGCTTGGTAATGATAGATTAAAAAATTACTAAAATAGGAAAGAGTTGGGAGGATAGTTAATGAGTATTTATGGAAAGATGATAAGGTAGCGTGATAGCGACCATGGAGTGGAGTGGGGGTGGGGGTGGGGGTGGGCAAGTGGGACAGATCACCGCAGATTTCAGCCAATCACAGTTGACCGTCGTCTACTCCTTTTTTATTTTTTATTTTCTAGGTGACAGTTAAAAAATCTTATCGGGGTAGTTGCTTACGTGGCAATCGATTTTTTTTTCCCCAAATCAGAGCTCCCATTGGTTGGGAACTCCCCCCAACTTGAATCTTGAATTTTAATTTCAATGAAATGTGAAAATATTTTTTTATGAAAATATATATATATACACAATATTAAATTCCTACACAAGTTTTCAGGCGTTTTTTTTTTAATATTGTATTTATTTTTTTGATTTATCAAAATATGATAGTTTATTGAGGTGTTACGATTTTATGCATGGGCGTCATCTGAGATGCGCCCTTACCCTGGTCCATCAAAGGGGCGCCAACTCCAAAGGCGCCCAACCCCCCCCCCCCCCCACCCTGTTGCCAACCCACCCCACCCCTGCTGACACCCCACCCTCACCAATGCTGACACCAGGGGCGCCATCTCCAATGACGGTCACCCAAATTCTATATTTCACCTATCAAATATAACAACATTTAGTTGTTGAAATGAAAAAAAAAAATTTAAAAATCATAGAATATACCTAAATGTGCAGATGCAGATCAGACAAAAGAAAAAAGCATTAATGATGAAAATAAAAAATTACATCATTGTATCCATGTTCTCGACAAAGAAGAGGAGGAAGGAAGAAGAAATATCGCGTGAGTTTGATTTTACTTAAAAAAAATTAATTTCCCAATACTTGGTTGGTCAAATTGAAATAAAAAATCAAAGATTTTTTTTAAAATTGTTTTATGATCGAATTAAAAAGTTTAAATTTAAATATAAAATAATATATATATATATAAGTATATAATTACACACCCATGTACTTTAATTTAAATTTAAATATAAAATATAATTAAAAAAATTAACAACCCACTCACATATTATGCCTACGGGCTATTTCCAATTTTTTAGGAACATATTTAGTGAAAATAATTAATATTGTTCAATTAATATTATTCAAAAACTTATATGAATTATATAGGATAATAATATTATTATATTAAATATAATTATTAATAAATTTAGTCCATAACCCACAATCGAGTCCATGATTATTAAATATTTTTTAATAGAAAAATATATACAATTTAAAAAACTTTAAATTTTCAATTTAGAAAAATTATTTAGAAAAATTAAAATAATTTAAATATTATTTACGCAACCTTTCTTCTTCCTCAAGAATATGGAGACAATGCTGCAATTTTCAATTTTCATCATTAATTTTGCAGCACCACAATTAATGATAAAGCTAATAAAATAAAATTAATTCAAAATTTTGATTCTCACTACTTGCTTGGTCAAATTGAATTGACAAATTAATTTTTAAAAATTATTTTATAACTTAATTAAAAAGTCTAAATCTTAATATAAAATATAATATATATATATATAGGTCACTAAAATTTATTAATAATTATATTTTCACTAAATATGTTCCTAAAAAAGCGGAAATAGCCCGTAGGCATAATACCTGGTGGGTTGTTAATTTTTTTAAATTATATTTTATATTTAAATTTAAATTAACGTACATGTGTGGGTAGTTATATACTTTTATATATATATATTATTTTATATTTAAATTTAAACTTTTTAATTCAATTATAAAACAATTTTAAAAAAATCTTTGATTTTTTAATTCAATTTGACCAACCAAGTATTGGAAAATTAATTTTTTTAAGAATTGAGAAAATTAATTTTTTTTTAAATAATTAAAAAATAAAAAATACTCTTAAAAGTAAAACCAAACCCACACGATATTTCTTCTTCCTTCCTCTTCTTTGTCTAGAACATGGATACAATGCTGCAATTTTTTATTTTCATCATTTTTTTTTCTTTTGTCTGATCTGCATCTGCACATCTAGGTATATTCTGTGGTTCTTTTTAATTTTTTTTCATTTAAAAAAATATAGAATTTGGGTGAGCGTCATTGGAGATGGCGTCCATGGTGTCAGCATTGGTGGGGTGGGGTGTCAACAGGGGTGGGGTGTCAACAGGGGTGGGGGGTTTGGGCGCCGTTGGAGTTGGCGCCCCTTTGGTGGGCCAGGGTAAGGGCTAGAGCTGTCAAAATGGGCCCGGCCCAGCAGGTCTGTCGGGCCATTCGGGCTCGGGCCGGGCTAGCCCGGGGCCCATGGCTGGCTCGGTAGAATTTTTTTTTTTATTATTTTAAAATTGGGGATTACTTTGTTGTAGTTAAGTATTTGTTATTTGTGCTAAAAGGATTCTGTTGTAGTATAAGAGGTAATTATAAATTCTGAGGCAATTAATATGCATATTTTTTGGTAATATATATGTTCATTAATAATATTTTCATTTGTTGGCTTCCATTGAAATTTACTCAAAAGATATTTTTAATTAAAAAATATGATCTCAATTTATTAGTTAATTAATTTATAATATTAAAATATGAATAGGTAAGATTGAAAATACTTTATTTAGAATCTTGATAATGTTACTTTATTTAATTAGAAATTCCTATTTTGTTAGTATGAATTATAATTCAAACTTATTAGAGGGATGTTGAATTAGTTGTTTAATATTTTTTTTATGAATTTGCGTTTATAAATGATTGTTAGAAAATTATTGTTTGAATTTATTTTTGTGAATTATAGTTTATTAAGGTTTGTTGAATTATTTTTGTTTAAGTATTACTATATAGAAATTTGAGTTTTATTTTAACTATTAAATTATTTTTGACAAATTAAATAAATTTTTAGACTATTTGAATAGATTTGTATACAAAATGACCAATTAATAAGATATATATATATATAAATTAAATGTAATGATAATATATTAAAAATTAAAAAATATTAAAAAAATCGGACCGATTTGGCCTGGTAGCCCGGTGACCCGTCTTGGGCCAGTACGGGCTTGAAAATAAGTGACCCGATAGTAACCGGGGCGGGCCCGGCCCGAAAAACACAATGGCCCAGTGGGCCGGCACACCTGACACCTCTAGTAAGGGCGTCATCTCAGATGGCGCCCATGCTTAAAATCGTAACTCCTCAAAAAACTACCATATTTTGATAAATCAAAAAAATAAATACAATATTTTAAAAAAAAGCCCAAGTTTTCACCTAAACACCTAAAATAATAAAATATTACTCCCTCCGTCCCAGAGGTGTTTTCACCTTCGGGATGACACAACTTTTAAGAAAAAATAAAGTGTTGTGTAAAGTTATATTATTAAAATAATGAGATTAGTTGGATTGTGAGATAAAGTTAAAGTAATAGTTTCCATTTATATAGTGTGAAAACAATTGTGGGACAAACGGAAAAGGAAAGTGTGAAAACAATTATGGGACGGAGGGAGTAATATATATTACACTACTCTTTGCATATGCTTCATATTTTCATTTTTACTTTTAGTTTAGTTACACTGACATAATATTCAATTTTATCCTTTAATATATTTCAACTATATGTCAAATTAAAATTTTATGTATGCTATAAGAAACACATTAAATGTGAAAATTCTTATTTAGTTCAATCGATGCATCTCTTCTATTATTTAAATCTATCGTCTATTTTTAATTTTCTAATTCACATTCATATTTCATATATAATTTAAAATCAAACTTATAATATGAATTTTATTATTTAAAAATATTTATTTATTAATTTTGATATATAGTTGAATACTGCTATTTAAGGAAATATTCATTAGTATTTTTAATATAAATGTCATTTCTAAAATTTTAGTATTTTGTTAATTTAAAGAATTCAATTTGAAGGGAATTAGACTACTCAAGAATTTCACATTTCATTTCTGTCGTAATTGAATAACACGAATTAATCAATATATATAATTAATTAATTAATTAATTGTGAGATACTTACATATTATCATCTCTCATAATTCATATATTAATAAAACAATTTAAAAATTAATAAATTACAATTAGCTAAAGAATAAAATAAATTTAATTTAAATTTATAACACATTTTATTTCATATTAATTATCAATATCTAATTTTGCATCGCACGGGAGAATAACTAGTTTATACAAAAAGCATGAAAATATAAGAGTTTGAGTAGATTTTATGTGAAATTTGCTTATAAATTTATATTATATATATTTATTTATTTATTTATTTATTGATAGCGCATAATATAATGTACTTTAAATTCAATTAATAGATTTAATGACATTAAGGAATACATGCAAATCATATCAGTGAGTAATTTAGTTGTATTAATTTAATTTATATTACAAAATTTTTTATAGTAGAGTTTGTGATAAGAGTTCATTTTATGGGCATTGTTAGTTTATTACATGGGTAAGGTACAATGTAGTCAAATTTTATTAGGATGAAACCTGTTTGTATCTTCTGTGGAGTTTTTAATAGTATTGATTTTTTTTGTTTTGGAATTGTTTTCGTATGAAGGTGCGCATATTTAGAAAATAGAGTAACAGGTAGGGTTTGAATATATAATTTCATTAAAAAGTTTGGATTAAACACGGTGCAACTCAAGTTCATTTTTTAAAAGTTACACAAAATATTATTGAAAAGTGATATTTCATAGTGTAACTTTTCAGTAATAATTTGTGCAATTTTTTAATAATAAATTGTTTAACTTAAATGAACTTGAGTTGCACCGTGTAATTGGTGCACAGGAGACTTATTAAAAAAAATTGAAAGGTAGTTAATGATAATATTGATTTAAGATGATCAATTGGATTATATGCTTTGGTGAGTTCAAAAATAATAACATTTTTATGCAAAATTATGAATATCACTAGTTAAATTTTATAGAGAATTTTCTAATTTTGAACATGGAATAATCTTGGAACAATGAAAAAAAATAAGGGGAGTAAAGTTTTGTAGTCCTATAATTTGTCACGAATTTGAATTTAGTTCACATGGATTAAATATTTTGATATCGGTTCTATAAGTTTGAAAATATTTTGATTTTAATCCTTTTATAAATTTATAGGATTAATTTACATTTTGATTTTGGTCCTGTAAATTTGTAAAATGACGAAAATTAAAATATTTTTAAATTTACAGAACAATTATCAAAATGTGTAATCCATGAGTACGAAATTTAAAATGAATATAAGTTATAGGACTTACAAATTTTTTATTCCAAAAAATAAATATGAAAGTGATCACAAGACAAAAGGAATAAAAATTATATTTAAAAAAATTATTTAATAAAAATAATTAATATAATTTGAATTGAACAATTAAACTAATAAAATACACTTAGGTTATATTTAGATGAGGAATCTAGGACTATAAATTTTAAAGTCACAGTTTAAATTCATTCTATTTATTTAGATAAAATATTTAAATAAAAAAAATTCAAAGCATAATTTTGAATCTAATTTAAATTTAAAATAATTTTAAATATTAAACAAAAATTTAAACACAACATTATATTTTTCATAGGTTATAACGTAGATCTAATTCAATATTTTCTTTCAAGTATATAACACGAAAAGGTCACATGCATGTATAAAAAGAAAAGAAAAGAAAAGACAAGTAGAGATGTATGCCAAGAGATGCTTAAAGAATACTCCAGATACAAGCTAAGATCTCTGACAAAGGGGACCTTTTTTTAAAAATAAAAATAAAAATTATGTGTTTTTTTTTTAATAATATTGAAGTCTTTAATTTGATAGCTTTAAAAATATATATATTGAAGTCTTTACTATTAAAATAGTTTATTTCTCACACAGTTCATGAATTATGATGGAGTAGGAGATTTATATATATGAGACTTTTTGTTAGTGGTTGTGAATGGGCAGCTCCGTCCCCGTATAAATTGCTTATTTAAATAATTTGTTTTATTATATATTGTTCATTTGTTTTTTATTTACTTTTGTAAATTATTGTTCATTTTTTTATTATTATTTTCAATATATTTTATTCTTTTTTTTTCTGCATTTCTCCATCACACCACCTATATTATGTTAATATTTTATACTCTTCTTAATATTTGTGCCAAAAAATAACGAGATACGTATAGTGAAATCGAAGGAGTATAAATTTATAATCAATAAATTTATGGTAAGTTTAGTATAAGAATTTTTCATCATAAGTTTCTCATGAAATTATTTTTAAAGTATTATATATTTAATTCAAAATATTAAGAAATTTATTAAAAAAATATAAAAAATCAGGATCAATAGTATTACTCCCTCCGTCCCAACATTTTCTTCATATGTTGAGTTTCACGTATATTAAAAAAATAAAGTATGTGAGTATAAAGTTAAATAATAAAATATAAAAAGTGTATTTTATTGACTTTTGTGAGTGTGAGTTATTTCTTTTTTTAGGGTGTGAAAAAAGAGTTGGGATGTCCATATAAGGAAAGTGTGAAATTTTTTAAATAATTTTAAACTGGTACATCATTTTTTTCTTAATAGAGTAAACACAAGTTGAATAATAAAGCTTATTCTTTTGTATATGGTACCAATTTAAAAATAATGTTTTAAAATATATCATTTCGCAACTGCTTTTAAATTTTTTGATACTCTTGATTAAATATTTAATATTTTATAATAATTTCATGATAAATGTATCATATATTATTTACATATAAAATCTACCCTCAATTTATATTACATATAAATAATATCAATTGTTTTAATAAAACATATTAATTAATTAAAACGAGTTCATGTCGTCAAGTTCATTAATAAAAAATGTAAAAAAGCATTTGAACTTCGACTTACAAAGTCTTGTAACAACAAAAACAACAAATAAGTTGTTTTAAGGTATATTATTAGATATCTATGTACAGGTTTTGTGGTCAAATCCATTTGAACATATATGTTTATTTTATTTTATATAATTGGTAAATTAGTTTTTTTCTAAATAAAAAACAATTAATATAATTAATTTATATAATATTTAATCTATTCAATACAAAATTATCAAATTATTTGAATCAAATCAATTATTATAATTGATAATATATTTATTAAAAGAACAATTATATGAGGGATCAGTCAATATGTTTTTAATTATTCTATAAATATTTTAAATTAATAATTTTTAATAAAAATTACGAATTGTCTTTATTGTGTATTAGTAAATTTAGAATTGATCGATTTTAATTATCATATACATGTAAATTAATTTTTTAATTTTAATAAGATATTTGAATTATTTTAAAATATTTTATTGAGAAATGTAGATTTTATCGATTTGGATCGAATCAATTAGAAAATTTTGATTTGATCGAGTTTGATGATGGTATCTTTATAATATATAAAGACGAAGTTATGAAATCAATCAAAATCTCTGTTTCAAAACTCTTTTATTCTCATTAATTTTGTCATGAAAAATTAATCTTGATCTTATATTTTAAGTATTTTAATTTTGACCCTACATTTTTAAAATCTATAAATATATACATTTTATATAAATCTTATAACTATATTTGTTGAATGATTTTACTAATTGTAATGTTATGTGGCTAATTGGTCTATG